>PVIH01003488.1:89810-160026 GCA_004025045.1 Sigmodon hispidus
GGGGGGTGGGGGATGGGGATGGGGGGAGGACAGGGCACTGGTTGTAGCTCTAGCTGTAGCAGCTAGAGAAATCTGTGCTTTCCATGCTAAGATGAGTATATTTGGGCAAAACCTAAGGAAATGAACCCCCCTGTGGTGAAAAGTCTGGGAGTCATTTAAGGTGCCTCAGCCAGGATGTCCAGTGTCACTGGGATTAACTGGGGAAGGGCAATGTGGCTGCAGTTCCGGGGAAAGAAGCAGATGATGGATAAATGGAGAGACAGGGCCTCTGGGTCCCCTTGAGCATGTGACTTTATGCTAGTCAGATGGAATGGCACTGAGTGGGGGCGGGAAGCAGGAGAGAGGCACAGCATGTTAGCATTTACTATCTTGTCTACTTCATAATGACCAAGTCATCCGTGTAAGAACATAGTGTGCAGTGCCATGGGAAGAAATAATACGTGATGGATACAGGTAATGAACCTGAAAGGTCAAAAATTACTCAAATCTTAAAAAAAAGGACTTATTGAAAGAAAGGAAGTAAGAAGTAAAAGAAAAATTAAGAACTCCAACTTTCCTTTGAGTTAGGTAGCTATTTTTATTTTATTTTATTTTAATTGTGTGTGTGTGTGTGTGTGTGTTTACAGTGAGCCAGTATCAGACATGATGATTTGAAATGTTAGAAATACTGAGTGGGTTGGTGACATTTAGGAAAAATCAAGGGCAGAGAAATATTTCAGGAGCCATCAGAATTACATTGCTTATTATTGTATAAACAATAGCCATAGAATCCTGGTGTAATATGGTAACAGCATCTTTCTCATGTATGCAAACTGACTTAAGTCAGCTGCCCTTAGTCAGGTGGTTCTGCTTAAGTGATCATTCATACTGGATCTTGTGTCTCTAGGCTACGACCTTCTCTACATATATCACCCTTGAGACATGGATATGTTCCTCCAGTATTGGCAGAAGCACATTTCGTGTTTAATATTGTCTTATGAGATAAGCAAGGAAGCAGGGACTTTCTTATAATTGTTGCAGAGAATGCAGCCAGACTCAGAAAAGCCTCTGAGTACAGATGAAAGTGAAGACATGAAAATGAACCTGCCACTGATGGATAGGCCACATTGTGCCATAAACCTTCTAGGGGATGCCACTTGATTGCACCAATTACCTTTCTCACCAGCAGGGAGTGAGAGTACAGGCTCCTCTGCTTCCTCCTTTGTCACTGTTTTAAATGGACTTGCCATGATTAGGAAGGAGACTAGCACAACTGGATCTAACTCAGCTGAAGATAGGAGCACTTGGAGATACTGTACAGCTTTGTTTTTCTTCCCCTGTCATGGCCTAGTGGCCAGAAAACCAAGTTTCTCTGCAGATTCTTTTGGATCTTTAGTCATCAGTGATCAAATATATACGAGGAAAGATTTCAAATAATTGTGGTTTGTAACTCTAATCCAACACTTAGAGTTTGCTGTCCTTTGATCTTTTTAATTTAAACTAAAGGAAACAATGGTGTTGATTATGGCTTGAAGGAAATGTATAGAGACTTTCACTTGCACATATGATATTGACAATATGATAAACTGAAAAGCTGATGCCGAAAACTTATCATGCTCCTCTCATGATGAGCAACCTTCTCATTTTCAAGTCTTTATTTTGAGAAAGTGACCTGTCTGCTCTCCATGCGTAAAGTATCACATATGCCTGGTCCCTTCATAACAAATGGCATTATGCCCTACTTACAATGCACAATCTGTTCTAGGCTGTTGAGAGTCTTTGCATGTGGGCTGTATAAATCCTCAGAGAATTGAAAGTCTCCCTGAGATTTCTGAGGCACAGTAAAAATATATATGCTGACTGGCTGAGGTACTTATCTTAAGAAAGGGGTGCAAATGTGAGGCTCACCATTCCTAGGCCAATTGCATGTGGCTTCCATTATTATCTTAGAAACAAGCACGTGCTGGGGACAAGGCAGCTATGGTAAAGCTTCAAATAGAAAAGAAAGATTTCATTTTTAGTAATCACGCATGTGATGAGGAGCACAGTGCTGCAGACTTCCAGTGTAGAAATAGAAACTCCATTAAGAAATAAAAGCACTGTGAGTCCTGTTGCTTAAGAAAAATATTTCTCTATTCATTCACAGCAGGTTTGTTCTCTCCAAACAAGACACTTTGCATGACTTCAGATTTGATCCAGAGAAATATGTACAGTAAACTAATTAATTAAAGTACCTTGTGGAGTTCTGTATCCAGGATGTTGGAGATTTATGATGTCACTGCTTTGTGTGCCTGACTAGATTGTCAAACAGAATTAATCAATGCACCCTTGCTACATATGATTATTTTGTTATCTTTTTATATTTAGAAGCATAGATTTTTCCTTTTCTTAGTGAATGGCTAATGTGTTTGTTACTGAAAATATGTGTGTAGGATAATTCAATAGATGATGATCTTTCATTTGACTTGGGGAGGTCAGCAGGGGAAGTCCAACATGGCTAGGCTGAGAAGAGAAGAGATCTGGATCTGCATTAGAAGAAATTTCTGACAACAAGCTCAGACATTTTTGGGGGCGAGGTGGGGGTTGAAGGGACGGGGTTTCTCTTTGTAGCCCTGAATGTCCTGGAACTTGTTCTGTAGACCAGGCTGGCCTTGAACTCACAGAGATCCACCTGCCTCTGCCTCCTGAGTGCTGGGATCAAAGGTGTGTGTAACTACCACCTGACATGAAGTTAGAACTGGAAAGGATAAAACAAAAAGATGACAGCTGTAGGTAACTCAGAATATGTTAATAAAAATATTCCTGTCTAAATAAAAAGTATCCGAAGGGCATAGATTTTTCTGCTTTTCCATATGAAGTTGAGTATTGTTCTTTGGAGCACTGTGAAGAAAGGGCATAGATTTTTCTAACAGCATTGTGCTTTGATCTTGTTCAGTTTAGCTGGCTGTGTCAGTTATCCAGCATCTTTAATATGGAGCTCATCTGAGAGAGTTATGCTGTCTAAAACATGAGGCATATTAAGCAGCCATTCTGACTTTGCCACTGTATCTTGCTGCATGTAGTATGGCAGTTCATTCAGTGTATTATGAGAATACATTTCAGAAGTGCATATTTTTGAGTGACTGGCTCTTGGTATTTAGGGCTTGTATATAAGGTGGTGGAATAGCTGGGTTAAAGCATATCTTAATAGCCAAGGTACTCTATGGTCAAAGGTCAGGATCCACATAAACATTTTAAATATTTATAAATTTTTTGAAAATTCAAGGTGTCATGAAAAGTCTCTAGGTGCTGACTTTACATGAGGTTTATTAAGGGTGAGCAGGAGAAAAAGACTATATTGGTAACAACCTAAGGGCAGTTATAAACATAGTGTCTTGAAGGGAATATATATATATATATATATATATATATATATATATATATATATACATAAGCATATGTCCAACTGTATAGTAAACAGAGTAAAGAAGAAGACAGGAAAGTGAGAGAGCAAGGGAACAGCTGTTTATTGTTAAATTTATGCAGTTGTTATATTGAATATTAGAGATAGACTGAACAAAAAAATTAAAAAACATCCTGTACAGTGATGACATGCTACACACACACACACAATTAGCATCCTTTTACTAAAAATCTCTGAAATTTATAAATACTTCAAATTCTGATTGTATGCAAAGCTATATCCGTAAAAAACACATTAGCCAAAATCTGCAAATATATGCTTTGGTGATATTTTAGAGCTATATCTTTAGTAATATCTTCCTTCTCTGGACAAGAAAATGATTCCTGGTGTGGGTGTTGAAGCAGTTAATTCATCTTCACCATGTCAGTTGACAGAGACACCCACTTGCCTTGAATAAACGTGGGATTAAGCTTTACAGCTAACACTGCACCTGCCAAAGGGTGGGATCACAAACAGGATTGCATTATCCCAGTGGTAAAGGAACTTTGTTATTTTTCTGTATTTGTTTCTGTGAGAGGATGGGGTAAAAAGTTCTCACAGCTGCCAGACAAAGAAGGACTCTATTTAAAGAGTGGTTGGAAGCACAAATGTTGATTATCTGAATGAAAGAATTTAATTAAGTTTCCTAAAGAACAGGGTACTAGTGACATCAATGATTGGCAAAATGAGGCCAGGAAGTACAGTATTTACCATTATGATATTTTTCACTTAATGATCCCAGTATTAAATCTTGGCTGGGGTCCTGGAATGTGCACAATGGCTTGGCAACAAATTAATTATTTTGCAATTGCAGATGTGGAGCTTTGGGGTGTGAAAATCTCTTTGCCAAGATGATTTTGGGAAAAGTACCAAAGCAATAATTTTTTATTCATTATGTACATATCCTTTTTCATGAATATGGTTGAGATTCTCCACAACAAATAGTCACAAACAGTATTCAGTTAAATCCCCAAATGGCTTCTTTAACATGAAAAATAAAAAAAAAAATCAACCAGTCTCCATAATAGCCCACAAAAATATGTTGACATGTGTACAAAATTCTCTCAAATTATTCATATCTCCATGAAGCTTATTTTAAATAATGCTTGATAATGATTATTTTAGTAACTGTATTTGAGGACTCATTAAGCATCACTAAAACTGAAATTTTTATGCTGTCAAAGAACAATGGCAGTTGTAGATCATTTCCACTCTAATAAAGGTCACAAAAACAAAGATATGGCTCTGTTTGGGTGGATGTGCAATTAGCCATTTATTAGGTCATTTCCTTTTTAAAAAGTATATACCATAAACATATTTTCTATGCATTGATCTTTGTATGAGTTTAAAGTGAGTGAAATTACCGTATACAGTTGCCATTACCTATTCAAGTGATTGGCAACAGATTCCAGTTGTTATTAATTCTAAAACTGGATTGGCAGATTACTTGAGTCTATTTTATATATATATATATATATATGTACACACATATATATGTATATATTAATGAAGTTAAATTTCCTAAAGCAATACAAGTAACTACCTTATAAATGAGAAGGTAGAACAAAATATAATACATAATATGGATGGATCAAATTATGTGCTACTTTAGAATAATGGAATAGCAGTAGATAATAGTTTAAAAATAGAATAAATGAAATAATGTAACTAAAGCATTGTCTATATTTCCAAAACAAAGCAAATGGTTTTTTTGGGGGGGGGCATTGATACAATGTTATTCAGAGGCTTGAGGATGAGGAGAGCTAAATAAAGCCATGCAATGTGATCTCTGCAGGGCAGATGTAGCTATCCTGTTGCTGCAAACCAAAATGAACATTTTTATAAATGCTGCCTTCAGGGACTAGAGAGATGGCTTAGTGGTTAAGAGTATTGGCTGCTTCTCCAGAGTACCAGGGTTAGATTCCCATACCCATACAGCCATGCACAGCCATAACTCCAGTTTCAGAGGGTCTGACTCCTTCTTCCGACATCCAATAGCATCAGGCATGCAGGTACTGTACAGAAAAGACACTCATCCATATGAAATAAATAAATAAAGTGATGTTCATAGCTTTACATAGTATATTCCTACATTAACATATGTATGCATATTTATTACTTGTATAATATATATGTACAATTAAATATGTGCATTTATATATGTATTTAATGTTGAATATACAGATACCAGTATATATCTAAATTACTTTAGATTTTCTATTTATCAAGAAAGTATACGTCCCTGTCTAGCAGGTCCAGTTATTTGAGGGTTTCGAGGGGGGAGGCCACCTGTGAAGCAAATGGGGAGAGAGAGAGAGGAAGCCAAGTGCATAAAGAATGACAAGAGTCAGTCTGAGTCACGTCAAGGCTTCGTTTATTGAATGAATGCTGAGGCTTTTTAAGCAGTGCTTTAGAAGGGGAGTGGGGAGCAGAGAGAGGGGAGTGCAAGGCTCCAGGCAGAGAGGGGAAGCAGAGAGAGGGGAGTTAACAGAAGAGGAGAGTGAAAAATTATCACAGGAAGTCGGGGTGGGCAGGATCTCTTTGGTCCCATGATTCTGCAGCTGACTGATTACTGTTTGAAGCCCTATCTAAACATACATTGTATGATGGGCCAAGGACATCTCGTTTTTTGCAAGGCCTGCAGTTTAGCGAAGAACACCTTATCATGGGAGACTCCATGAAGCTCACTTCTGTAACTAACCAAGGACGCCTAATCTTGAAGGACTCCCAGAAGCCCGTTTTTGCAAAGCTAGTAATTTACCAAGGACGCTTCATCCAAGAAGCAGGAAATTCTAAATAGTCCTGGGTCAGTCTCCAACAAGTATACATAAAAAACTATAAAATGTACTAATAGATGAGTCATTGTTCACCTATATCCAATCACCCACTCTTAAAAGCTTCTGCATTCAACACATGGAACCATTTGTCCACTACTATAAACCTAGTGAAGCCTATCTTTTAAATATTTCAAGGCTAGAAAGGTGGCTCAGTGGATAAATGTGCATGCGACCAGTCTTAGTGACTGAGCTTCACCTGGGACCCACATGCATTCTCTACTGGAGTAATTAATCTGGGCCTTCGTGAATACTCATATTTAAATCTTACAACTGGAAATGTATAAGAACTTGTTCTTCTAGAAACATTTTGAGTAGAATTTGTATAAAAAGTCTTACTCCTTATAATGTAAAACTAAATCAATACTTTAAATTTAGCTAATATGCTATTAATTATGGAATTGAGGTAAAAATCCACCTCTGCCATAACAATGCTAGCAACCTTGTGCCTTACTTTTTGTAATGGCTACTGTTCTGAATTTACACTCTGGAATGCTGTGATATAAATGTGTAAATGAAGATCATACACTGTTGCTAAAATTCTTTCCATAGGGAAGTAAAGTACTTCTACCTTCTCCTTCTAAACTGAAACCAGTGGAATCCCACGAGAGTTCACTCAGGAGAACCAGTGAGTTTATTAAACTGACTCAGAGAGGGATCGATAAGATGCTCCAGACAGGAGCATACCTGATGTTTCAGCGGCCAAACAGGGAGGTCTGTATTTGATAGGGTTGAGGCATCACCGTGGCTGTGTAGGTGAAAACCTCTCCCCTCGTTCTTCCCACCTATATCCTCTGGTCCCTTCCCCCAAAGGTAGACGTGCACACAACTGATTGATAGGGCATTGGCTACTCTGGTGAGGGTCCCTAACTGTTCTCTCCCCTTGTACCCTAAGGACAGTGCCAACAGTCCCATTTGTAATGATTTTGCAAGCAGGCCCAATAGACTTAAGTACATTATACTACAAGGTATAATGATAGACTTGTTCTACATAACCCATCTCCTTGAAGCCAAGCCAACTTCAGGTACAACTGACAGTTTCTGTTTGTCCCCTGTGTATGCTAGAAATTGCTGAAATGGTTTGAAATGTTGCTCAATCTTGGTGAATATTTTGTTTGTTTGTTTTGAAAATGAGAAAATATTTCTCAATCTCTTTTCTTTCCTATGTTCTGAACACAAAACATCTTTCAAACTAATATAAACTTAATTATATACAGACAGATGGCTTTATTTATTGATTATGAATAATAAACAGCTTCACTCTGATTCTTAAATACCACATGTTACTAACCAGTGTGGTTTTAAGTCCTTGGCTACAGACAGAATCCTCAGTTCAGTTTGTTGTATGATATCAGTGGTTCTAAAATACTTCATGTTAAACACAGTGTCCAAAGGCTCTTTGGAACAGAGGTAAATGTCAGTGGTTCATAACAGACTCTCCTAAGCATCCCCTGCCCCACCCCATCTCAGCCCCTCTGAATAATTCCTTCCTCAGTTTTTCCAATCTAGGTCCACAGGATGGCCTTTAACTTTTGATCTCCACAAGTACAATTTTCCTGGGTTCAGGGCCAGGAGAGGGAGCAAGGGAGCTATGTATTGCAGCTGCCAGACTGAGAAATGTTGCATCTGGTTGTGTTTAATGCTTTTGTTATTGATATGGAAGAAGTACTTAAAAAGCACATTAAATTAATGTCAGGGGAGAGACTGTAGACTACAAAGGCATCTGGAGAAACAGCACAAGCTGGATAACAGGAAGAAAGTCTATTTTCCTTGGCCAATCATCCTCAGTTGAGTTTTCTACAGGAAAATGAAACAGAAACACTCCTCTTCTACTCCACCCCTGCCCCACCCCAGCCGCTGTGCATGGAACATTATTAATTTCAACAAAGGAACATAAGGTTGTCAATAAGCACAGTTCTAATTTTCTTCTCACTGTAACACCTTGAGGAGGTGGCATTGGGCTCATATTAGAGACAAAGTTGAGGCAAGTAATTTGTTCAGGTACAGTAGTAGATAGCAACCAACTCTAGCCTTGAACTCGAGGGTTTGAGGCATAAAACTCATGCATTGTCCACATTTCTGGACTGCTTTGCTTCTAGAGATGTAGAATGTAGTTAGAGCAAGGAAATCTAGTTAGAATTTCTGGCAGAAGACACAGAGAATATTTTAGAACTGTGAACTACTTTGCTTCATAATCCTAACTAGCACTCATCTAGACTACCAAACTCTCAACACTTGCAAAAGTTAGAAAAAATTGCTGTACTTGAATTTTTTATCAAATAAACTACAACTGAAAGAAGTCAGACAATTGAGATGTACAGCATAAAACCTAAAGAAAATTTAATATGAGTTTCTATTAATAAATAGAATTATTTATTAATCATATAATTAATAAATCATATAATTGTTCATTTATATCCAAAACCTAAGTAGTACAAATGTACGCATTTGTAAAGGACAAAGTCATCAAGAAGATGGTAGCAATGACTTTAACAATAAAGATCAAGTGGCAGGATATACTGCTGTTTGTAAAGTGCTTACCACGTGAGCAGGAGGACCTAAGTCCAGAGTCTCAGCGCCATGTCATAGAGGTGGCAGCACATGCTTGCAATCTCAGACCCTGGGCTGGGTGAGTTTCAGGTTCAGTGAGAAATTTTTCTCTGTTAAATTGTAAGACATTATTCTTTTCCAATGAGCAATTCAGAAATACTAATTATTGGTAAACAATGCATTACTGTTTGAATGGTAGAAGCTAATGCACATACATTGCTTTGAACCAGTATCCAACTAAACAGTTGACTGTAATATGATGTTTCTTACCTTTCTATTCCAGTCTAGCCCTGAGGAATGGACTTGCAGCCTGGCTGCTGCTTAGCCCCAATTAATAACTCAGACACTTATATTAATTACACTGTTCAGCTTGACTTAGCTCATTATCAGCTAGTCCTTATAACTTAACCCATTTCTATTAATCTGTCTTGCCTGTACTCCATTACATCTTTCCTCTTGAATGATTCCCTTAGCTCTGCCCTCTTTCCCCCTGTATCTATGCTTGGATTTCCAACCTGCTTCTAAGCTGCTCTGCAATAGGCCAAAACAGTTCCTTTATTATCCAATGGTATTCACAGCATACACAAAAACATCCCACATCAGTTGACCACTATGAAAAATGCGTATTAGTATTGTTATTCATATATGTATATTCTAAATTTAATGATATTGTTATGGCATTCAAATTATATTTGAGAAATTGTAAATATGTTTTTCTTGACAAGATTCTTTCTGTCTTTTTTAACTAGTGTGTTTAAGGTGAAGAGGGCTTAGTCAGTACTGAAGCCAAAGTATGCCTATCAAGAACTTGGTACTATCTATATTCTTTAGATAATGTAAATCCCAAGGATGAGGTAACTTTCAAAGTAATCCCACTCAAGGAAATATGTGTTTCTTCTCCCAAAGGTGCGCCCTTTAATGGCTATTATTTAAATAGCCAGTCTTCTGAAAATTTCCAGAAGCATTCACAAACATAGCCACAATGACTCAGTAATAAAAAAAATCTTCATACATCAAGCAAGTGCTCAATTTAGAAAAACAGGCATTTGGAGCTGAGCTTGATGAATAAGGTAATTGATTAAGACTTGGTTAATTGAGGTGCTGAGTCTGACTTTGTGAGTGACTCATTAATAGTTGTAGCATTTTAGATAATGGCATCAATTCATGTATTCCAAGTACTTTGCCAGGGACTTTTAATATTGACTCTGACAGGTTCAGATGATGAGTTCATGGTCTAGGCACACTTTTATTTTAACATATTTTTGCATTGAGAACTTTTGAAGTATTAATGGGAAAATAAATACCCCCAATTCAAACATTTAATTAATTAATTAATTAATTAATTAACTACAATATTTTTTTGAGAAAGTCTTACTATATAGTTCTGGCTGTTTAAAATTCACTGTATAGACCAGAGATCCACTTGCCTTTGCCTCCAGAATGTGGAAATAAAGGCATGGCTCACTATGCCTGGCTACATTTGTGATCTTTGATCATAGATATTTAGATATACTATAAATAGATGAAAGCTGAATAATTCTGTATCCATGTGGATGCCTTCTGGTTAGGAGAGCTTTTTAGCCACACATTTGAAGCTGCCTTACTTCAGGCACAATGCTGGTAGGGAATGGTCTACACAGCTCCAGTGGAACTGAGACACCTTGCATGATGAGAACTGTGGCCAGGAAACTGAGCAGTTCCAAAGGATGTTCAGCTACTGGAAGGCTCTTTAGGTTTGTTGCCTCTTAGCTATGCAAGGCCCTCAGTTGTCTCCTTCATGTTTCACTTGAACTCTTTTATTCTCTAGACAATGGTGGCATATATCTTTTTTGATGCACTATCACATGGAAAATGGGCTCATCTTTAATTCTTAAAGCTTTAACTTTGGCTAAGCAGTAAGCTGAAAAATGAAATGTGGTTTAAAAATAGCTCCAACCATTAGGAAATAGTGGTGAGAATATCAAGCACTCTTTTGCTTCATTCCCTTATTTCCATTGTACCACTTTGTCTTCTGTGGCTACATTTGTAATTACCCTTCCAGTGACCTTCTTCATTGTGGCTCCAATAATAGTAACTTTTTTCATGGGAATTGGGTAAAAGACATCAGATCATGCTGTAAAGCTATTAATTTCCAGATGGCTGAAACACAGTCCTCTTGCCACTTGCTGAGGAGCAGTTGGGATGGCCTCTCATCTGCATACTCTTAGATGATTGTAAATGAGCCTTCTCTGTGGCTTTTAAAGTCAGAGGAAGCTTTTCTGTGATGTACCACAGTGCTTTGTGTTCCAATAGGATCAAAGTCCCCTTCTAAGGTGGTAGCTCCACAGCCAGACACAAGTCCACCTTCTTTATTTAAAAATACGTTTATTTTCATTTTAAAAATTATGATTTCAATGAACAATTTAGAACTAATCTGTCTACATATATATGTATATATATATATATATATATGTATTGCATCTGCTTGACAAAATACAAATAACTTGGCCTTAAATAGCTAGCTTTCTTTTTTTTTGTCTTTTGAATATCTTTCTTTTTTCTTTCTTTCTTTCTTTCTTTCTTTCTTTCTTTCTTTCTTTCAAAGAAGTCACACTTTCTATCCTTGTATATCCTTATTCAAGGTCCCTTCGCCCTCCCGCCACATCAGGTCATTCTTTCTTCTCCACAACTTCCCATCTCCTCCCTGGGCGGGCAGCAAACAGTCCCATGGTCCCACTGACCCAATATTGCTTAGTTCAGTCTCCAATCCTGGCAGATCCAGCTTTCTCCCACCCCCCCCCCCCAAGAGTGAGTCAGGTGTTCCTCTAAGGGAGTAGGACTCCTTGGGGAGTCAGTCCAGGGAGTTTCTGATCCCAGGCTGTTCAGTGGTTGTGGTTTGCAGCTTGGGCATGCTTTGCTTTTTTCTTGTTTGTTTGTTTGTTTGTTTGTTTGTTTAGAGACCACTAATGAGTGAGTACATCCCCTGCTTATCTTTCTGAGTTTGTGATACCTCACTCAGGAGGATATTCTCCAAGTCCATCCATTTGTCTGCAAATTTTAGGATATCATTTTTCTTACTGCTGAGTAGTACTCCATTGTGTAGTTGTACCACAGTTTGTTAGTCCATTCTTCAGTTGAGGGGCATCTAGGTTGTTTCTAAGTTCTTGCTATTACAAATAATGTTGCTATGAACATAGTTGAGCTAATACCTTTGGAGTATGACTGTGCATCTTTAGGATATACACCCAGAAGTGGTATTGCTGGGTCCTTAGGGAGATTGATTCTCAGTTTTCTGAGAAACCACCATACTGCATTCCAAAGTGGCTGAACAAGCTTACACTCCCCCAACAATGGAAGAGTGTTCCCCTTGCTCTGCATCCTCTCCAACATAGGCTGTCCTCTGTGCATTTTATCTTAGCCAATCTAACAGATGTCAGGTGGTATCTCAAAGTTGTTTTGATTTGCATTTCTCTGATGGCTAAAGATGATGAGCACTTTTTCAGGTGCATTTCAGCCATTCGTAATTCTTCTGCTGAGAATTCCCTTTTTAGTTCTGAACCTCATTTTTTGATTGGGTTATTCAAGGTTTTGGCCTCTAGATTCTTGAGTTCTTTATATATCTTAGAGGTCAGTCCTTTATCACTTGTAGGGTTGGTGAAAATCTTTTCCCATTCTGTAGGCTGTAATTTTGTCATATTGACAGTGTCCTTGGCTTTACAGAAGCTTCTTAGCTTCAGGAGATCCCACTTATTGATTGTTGGTCTTAGTGTCTGTGCCACTGGTGTTATATTTAGGAAGTGATCGTCTGTGCCAATTTGTAGACGTGTATTTCCCACTTTCTTTTCTATCAAGTTCAAAGTGGTTGGGTTTAAGTTGAGGTCTTTGATCCACTTGGATTTGAGTTTCGTGCAGGGTGACAGACTCAGATCTATTTGCATTTTTCTGCACACTTCTATCCAGCTATACCAACACCATTTGTTAAATATACTATCTTTTTTCCATTGAATATTTTGGGCCTCTTTGTCAAAGATCAGGTGTTCATAGGTTTTTGGGTTAATGTCTTGATCCTCAATTCTATTCCATTGACCCTCTCTGAGCCCCACAGAAACACATGCAGTCCCACTGCCACTTAGGCCTAAATTATTACATGTAAGCTTATATTATTTTTAATGCTGATTGCTCTGGGGCCCAGGCATATAACTTGCTAGTTCCTTCATCTGAACTCAACCCATTTTATTCAGCCATGCATATTGGTACCTTTTCTCAGCAGCATTTCCTGGTAGCTCTGGTGACTCTGTAGCATCTGTGTGTGGTGTGTCTGCTCTGCTCTGAGATTTTTCCAGTCTGGTAGCTCTGCCCACACTTCCTGTCTGCCTTCAGCTAATGAACTTTAAGTAAACCTATAGGAAGGACAATTCTTTAAAATGAAACACATAATCCTGCTACAAGAAAAGGTGGTCTTAGTGAAGAGAGTGAAATGGGAGAAAGAGAGACCAAGAGAACAAATAAATACAGGTTTGTAGGATCTTAAGAACAGGATATTCTTAGTTCTCAAGTCTGTAATGAGACTCAAGACTGTCTCACAAAGGGTTTGGTGGGAAGGGGTACAGGTACAGTCAGAGTTGTCATGGTTTCTATTATCTAGGGCTGAGAATTCAGGGCAGAATCATTTGTGTCTTTGCTAATAGCAAGGAGTATCCCTGATCTCTATGAAGACATGTTTGAAGAGGATGCTAGTATCTCAGCAGCTACCACTGAGAAGAGAGTCAGGCATATTACCATGATCACAAGGTTGCAGAGTGAGACTGTCTCAAAATGAAAGGGAAAAAAGGAGAAGAAAAAAAATCAATGACAACTGAGAATCAAGTAGCCCTTTTACCTCAATCATTTAAGGCAAGGGAAGGACCTGAAAATGGGGAATAGTGACTAGGTTAGATCTTATTCTTCAGCAGATTTGAACTTTAAGTTGGCACTAAAACAATTAACCATAATTTAGTTTTACTTTTTACACATCTGAGAAGTGAATTGAGAGCCACATCTACTTAATACTAGTTCCAATGTAAAGTAATGGTGGTCCGCAATTGTCATTTTTCATCCTTTTGTTTTATTACTGGACTGGTACTTTTTTCAAGAGTAATTTTATAATCTTTAATAAAGAGGAGACACCAGCCACATGGTACCTTCTTTTAAATGATCACATTTAATAAACAAAGTGATTTCAGTTCCCATTTGTTCTTGCTGATATTTATTCATTTATGAAAATTGTCTCACAGATATCTCACATCTGAAATATTATAAGCAAAATATTTTAATGAAGTAATACCACCTTTGCCTCTCCCCTTGATATTTTTGCCCAAATGAAAAGAATTTCAGATTTGGAAAAAAAATTAAGTAAAACCAACTTTTTCAAGGTTTTGGGCTCTAGTTTCTTGAGTTTTCTACATATTTTAGAGATTAGTCCTCTGTCACTTGTAGGGTTGGTGAAAGTCTTTTCCTATTCTATAGGCTGTCATTTTGTCTTATTGACTGTATTCTTGGCTTTATAGAACCTTCTCAGTTTCAGGAGATCCCACTTATTGATTGTTGTTCTTAGTGTCTGTGCCACTGGTGTTATATTTAGGAAGTGGTCACCTGTGCCAATCTGTTGGAGGGTATTTATCATGTGTTTTTGTATCAAGTTCAGTGTGGCTGGGTTTATGTTCAGGTCTTTGATCCACTTGAGTTTGAGTTTTGTGCATAATGATAGGCTTGGATCTATTTGCGTTTTTCTAAAAAATACCATCCAGTTATGCCTACACCATTTGTTAAAGCTACCGTCTACACAATACCATCCAGTTATGCCTACACCATTTGTTAAAGATACCGTCTTTTTCCATTGAATATTTTGGGCCTCTTTGTCAAAGACAAGTCAAACCCTTGAATAACCCAATCAAAAAATGGAGTTTAGAACCACAAAGGCAATTCTCAGCAAAAGAATTACAAATGGCTGAGAGGCACTTGAAAAGTACTCAACATCTTTAGCCATTAGAGAAATGGAAATCAAAACAACTTTGAGATACCACCTTACAAGTGTCAGATTGGCTAAGATAAAAGACATAGATGATAGCATATGCTGGAGAGGATGCGGATCAAGGAGAACACTCCTCCATTGTTGGTGGGAGTGTAAGCTTGTTCAGCCACTTTGGGATGCAGTATGGTGGTTTCTCAGAAAACTGGGAATCAATCTCCCCAAGGATCCAGCAATACCGCTATTGGGCATGTACCCTAAAGATGCACATTCACACTCCAAAGGCATTAGCTTAACTATGTTCATAGCAACATTATTTGTAATAACAAGAACCTGGAAACAACCTACATGCCCTTCAACTAAAGAATGGATTAAAAAACTGTGGCACATCTATACAATAGAGTACTACTCATCAGTAAGAAAAATGATATCCTAAAATGTGCAGGCAAATGGATGGATCTGGAGAATATCCTCCTGAGTGAGTTATCACAAACCCAGAAAGATAAGCAGGGGATGTACTCACTCATTAGATTTTAAACAAAAAGCAAAGCATGTACAAGCTGCAAACCACAACCACTGAACATCTTGGGGTCTAAAACACCTTGAATTGGCACTTTGGAGCCCATTTTCTCCAGAGGAACACCTGACCCAGTCTTGATGTTGGAGTGAGGAAAGTGGATTTGCCTGGCATGGATGCTGAAATAAGCCACCATTGGGACCTTGGGACCTTCTGCTCTTGCTGGGGAGAATATAAGGAGATGTGAAGAAGAGAGAGTGACTGAAAGGGTTGAGAGGGGGAAGGGAGTTTGAACAAGAAGATACATGGATAAAAAATGAGACTTTATTCATAATAAGAAAAGGAAAAAATAAAAAAGTAACTTTTTAATGGCAAATGAAGTCTGGAGACTTACATTTTTACTTTATATTTATGATTATCAAGTTAAGTTAGAACTAAATTTGTGTTAATATTCCTTTTAGTCATGCAAAATTTCTAGATAAGTGATGAAGAGGAATTTTTCCTGCTATTATTTCTTGAGATATACTGAAGATGAAATATCAAGCAACAAGAAGACATCTAGTCAGAAAACTGAGGCAGAGGAAATCCTTTCAGAGAGGAGACCAAATAGGCAATGGAAATTATTGATATAGACATAGTTAAAGCAAAAGGACATTTCTATCTTAGTATATTGATTTGCCATAAATTTATATTGTCTTTATAGCAAAGGATGTCATTACATTGATTAATGTGTTAAGTCAAAGTAGAGAGAAAATCTGTTGAATCACAAAAAGTTTATTTTAAATATTTAGGTTTCAATGTAGCAAGCAAATACATAAACCAAGACAAATATAAAAATGACACAAAGCACTTCAATTTATCCTTCCTGTATTATCATACCATGACAAATGTTTTTTATCTGTTAAAAGATGAAAAGAAATATAGCTTATTTAACCCACTTCATAGTTATCAAAGCATTGTGAGGTTTATCTAGACACTACATAGAAACAAAAAGATGGATGATTGCTCATCACACCTCTTATTTCATCACTTCCATGCTGCTTGGCCGGAAATCCTCATCTTGAGCCTCTACACTCATTTCAATAAATTTTCTCTTCCAAGATTGGTTATGAAAGACAGCATGTTCAGGACCTTGCCAGTGCCAGTGAGGGCTCTACCATCGAGTACATCTGTGACTCTCTTCCATTTTGTCATTGTTTATTCCTCCTCTTCAAACCAATTGGAATATTGTATTACAGGATTTTGTTAGCTGGGGTTTATTCTAGCTGTTGTCACCCTTTGTGTGTGTTACCATTCTTACTTTAATGTATTATTTCCTGGCACTTTCTCTTGGGATAGAGAGAGAGTTAAAATTAGGCTCAATATGACCCAATTATATAACACTTGCTTTCAAAGAACTGAGTCCTAGAAGGGAGGGGGTCCATTTGGCCATTTCATACTGGCTGTACCTGTGAGCAGACTGTACGGTCACTTGTTGTGTTTAAGTTTATGTCCTGAGTTTTTTGTCTGATTACTGTCTACAGGTACTATTTACCCACTGAATTTCTCTATTTCTTGAATCATCATCATATCTAATAAATACTCACTCCCTAATTATTTTAACATGTTCTTCTTAATCTTAAAATACTCATGAAAATCACCATTTTGGTAACTTTTATTATATCCAAAGTATTACCTGTGATGTTCTGTTTTTATCAGCTTGCCACGAACTAGAGTCATCTGGGAAGAGGGAATTCAACAGAAAAAATATGCCTCCATTGAATTCCTGTCTAGACTTATCCTTGACGATGTGCTGTGATTTGGACATGTAAGCTAAATAAACACTTCCCTCACCAAGTTGTTTCTGGTCATGATTTTTTTTCACAGTATTAGAAATCAAATTAGAACATAAGCTGATCTCAAAATCAGTTTCTATTGCCTAATTTTATTCCATTTACTTTTCTTTTTTTAAATATATATTTTTATTTATTATGTGGTGATTTTACATCATGCACCCAATCAAACTCAGTTATCAGTTCTCTCAGATTCATACCCATTCTCATGACCTCTCCATTTACAAAAAAGCCCACTGGTGCTGCTCATTTACTTACTAGAGCATAGTTAAACTCCCTGTGGCCAGACCTTTAAAGAAAATGAGTTCTTCTTCACCCACACCCTGCCAGAGGTCATCAGTGCAGAAGTGAAGCACTGTGTCATTTAGCTATGTTCTAGCCTTGATTTCTTGTATACAATGACATCTTTTTTTTTTTTTTGAAGTCCATTAATGAGTGAGTACATCCCCTGTTTATCTTTCTGGGTTTGCAATACCTTACACAGAAGAATATTCTCCATTTGTCTGCAAATTTTAGGATATCATTTTTTTTTCTTACTACTAAGGATGTACCACAGTTTGTTAATCCATTCTTCAGTTGAGGGTTGTTTCCAGGTTCCTGCTATTACAAATAATGCTGCTTAGTTGAGCTAATGCTTTTGGGGTGCGAATGTGCATCTTTAGGGTATATGCCCAATAGTGGTATTGCTGGATTCTTGCGGAGATTGATTCCCAGTTTTCTGAGAAACCACCATACTGTATTCCAGAGTGGCTGAAAAAGCTTACACTCCCACCAACAATGGAGGAGTGTTCCCCTTGCTCTGCAGCCTCTCCAGCATAGGCTGTCATCTGTGTTTTTAATCCTA
The DNA here is from genome assembly GCA_004025045.1 of Sigmodon hispidus. Classification (NCBI taxonomy): domain Eukaryota; kingdom Metazoa; phylum Chordata; class Mammalia; order Rodentia; family Cricetidae; genus Sigmodon; species Sigmodon hispidus. The sequence goes on from PVIH01003488.1 coordinate 107,795, forward strand.
GCCAATCTGACAGATGTAAGGTTGTATCTCAAAGTTGTTTTGATTTGCATTTCTCTGATGGCTAAAGATGATGAGCACCTTTTCAAGTGCCTTTTAGCCATTTGTAATTTTTCTGCTGACAATTCTCTTTTTAGTTCTGACCCCCATTTCTTAATTGAGTTATTTAGGGTTTTGTGCTCTAGTTTCTTTTCAAATGAGTGTTTACTCAGCAGTCAGGTTTTTCTGAAAGCTGAATACTTTCATGTGATATTGTAAAGATTCTACATTTTGATTTATTATATTTTTGTTCTATAGTTTGTAACCTGCTTTTATTTGAACAATAAAAATATCTTTGCCATATATTCAGATACTGATACTATTTTCTTAAATTATGTGTAACTTGTTAGGCATCACCTCATTGTTCACAGTTTAGTAACTAATAATATGTGTGCAAACAGTCAAACTTCAAGTACTTTTTAAAAAGTTCTTCTCAACTATTACTTTTTTTTATTGCCATGCCTTAGGTTCACCATGAAAATATTTTTATTTTTCTGGTGGCTCTGGATGACATACCTACCTACACTTTCTATGGCCCTTTTACTGAAAAGATCTCACTAATAAATTCTGGATTACTTACTGCTTAACAAAGAGGAAACTACCACCTCATGGGCAACAGATCAGCCATTTCCCAATGATGATATATTGTGTATTTAATAAAAATATTAGAGAGACAGGAAATAAACCACAATTCTCACTCAGCCCACTCCACAGGTCAAACAGTCCTCAGACTGACTCAGTACCCAGACAGTAGGAAGAACTTTTGTTTTCTCATCTTTTATCTTTCTTTGCTCACCCAGCTATTTAAATTCCTGGATACACTTTCCTAGTGCAAAGATTAAGGTTGGGTGCCAAAACTGCCTGGCTCTATTTGGCTTTGAACTCACAGAGGTCTGAGGATCTCTGCCTCCTGAATGATGGGATTAAAGTCATGGGTCACCACTCCTTGACCTTCGTGGTTTGGCTCTGTACATGGCACTATCCTCTGATATTCCAGACAATTTTTTATTAAATATACCACTATATTTCCCTAATAAAGTTGTTACTTATTATTAATTAGATGATTAATAAGCATTTGGTTTTACTGTCTGTCTCATCAAGCCCTACCTTCTGCCAGGGACACTGTTTCTCAGCCAGTCCAGCATAGGTAAAACCACAGAGTTGAGTGCAGGGTGTCAGGGAGGCAATGCCCTACTACAGACTCCCACTGTTACTACAACATCTAGCAGCTTCTATGTCCTAAACTCATGATGACATGCTTTGCTTTGGATACGCTATAAAAACTTGAAAGCAACATAATGGATATTTTCTACTTTTTTTTTTCTATTTTCTACCAGTTTGGTGGGTGGTGGTTTCTGGACAGAAATGGATTTTCTGGCTCATTCTTTTGCTCTGGGAAACATTTATTCCTGAAACAATTTTAAGTTTATGGAAGTGTTGCAAAGCTAACATAATTTCCATGTCTTTCTTATTCTTCTTTCTCTGAAGCCAATGTTTTATGTAGCAACAGAATTAAGGAATTAATCTTTGCACAATCTTAGAGCTGTATTTGAACTTTTCTTTTTCTTGGACTGAATCTCAGGTCTTAAATTTTATAATTGTTTTCTGTCTCCTTAGTTTACGATTTGCAATAATACTTCAGTTATAAAAGACCTTGGTGCTTTGGTAAAATACAGGTCAGTTTTATGTACTATCTTTTATTTGGGGTTTTATTATCTCTTGATCATACTGTGGGATCTTGAGAGGCTACCAGAGAGGCAGAGGACCTTTCTTAGGCCCTCATTGTAGAGTGGATGATGCCAACTGGGCTTCTCAAAGCTGATGTTTATCATGACAGGATTGATGTAACCAGTGTCTTCCAGATTTCACTGATACACATTTTCTATCTTTTCTCTTTTCAGGCTATAGGCAGAAGTTTCTGTCCCACCAGCAATTCCCAAATACCCAGTTGCTGCTTCCCAAATTACCACACAGAGGCTATATTAATTATAAATGCTTGGCTGGTAGATATGGTTTATTATTAACAAACTCTTACACTTAAATTAAGCCATAATTCTTATCTATGTTTAGCCATGTAGCTTGGTACCTGTTTTCAGTATAGTATTCTCATCCTGCTTTCTCTGCATCTTGCTGGCTACTCCTGACTCCACCCTTCCTCCTTACAGAATTCTTACTTTGGTTACTCTGCCTATACTTCCTGCCTGGCTATTGGCCTATCAGCACTTTATTAAGCCAATTCAAGTGACAAATCTTTACAGTACACAAGAGGATTATTTCACATCATTTCACCATTTTTGTCTAATTAAAAAGGAAGGTTTTAAATTTAATATAGTAAGATTATATATATCAAGACAGTTATTAAGTAAGAATTGCAATAATATTATCTAATCCATTTGCATTTGGCAAAATTAAAGAAATAATTATTCTATCTTGGTGAGTCTGAAGTTTTGTATCTAATTTATTTTCTATTATAATTAAGGAAAACTATAATTATAACTCTTTAGTCTTTAACTTCATTAAAGAAGGGTGAAATATTACCTAATGACAGGGACCTTAAACTGCCTGGTCAGTTATCTAAAGTTCCTTTGCAATGTTTGGGGGGGGCAATCAACGTTGGCCTACAGGCTTAGAATGTCTGACAGACTTCCCTGTGAACCAGGGAATTTAAGACTGTTCTACCTTGTCTTAGCAAAGTTTGGAAGCTACTTTTCTTTTGTCCTACATGTCCAGTTTGCTCAGTATCTGTCAGCAGCTGAGTCCGGGGCAGTTTCTTTGCCCACATGGCTTGCTTTGTCCATAAGGAAAACAAACTCCATAGTGAGTCTCTTTAATGCCCATCATTCTCTTTGAAGTAATTGGTGATGCCAGAAGCAGACATGCCGAGAAAAAAAATCTAGGTTCTTAAAACATTTTAAATGCCACATTCGCTAGTTTTTTTTGTAGTGTTTGAAGATTGACTTTATATCTGAGATATATCTCTTCATTACCTTGAAGATATACCTAACATGACTGTTTGCTATATTATTCTGTATTTCTTAATTACATATTACATTTTTAATAAGGTGCATAAACATAATACCATAAATAAAGTAGAAGTTACATACAGTATAGCAAAATTAACTTTAAATTTCTATCAATAAACCAAAATCCATACTAATGTAAAATATGTAAAATTAATAGTTTTTTTAGATTCAAGTAGATTTAATAATCTACTTTTTATCCTATCATTTCTATATCCCTTCTTTTGCTTTTCGGAACAAGATTTCTAAATCTAATCTCTTTTGTTTAGCTTTTTCCATGACCATATCCATAACAACTTGTAACTAACCCCTTAAACAATGACAAATATCTGTAATTTAGTTTTGGAAATGTAGGTATAGTTCTCTAGACTATTTCCTGCTGATTGAAGGTGCTGATAATCTTGGCGGGGGACTCTGAAAAAAATTAGGATTATGGCCAAGTCCTGACTGGAGTACTCTGTGAAACTGGATCATCTCAGCCAGAAGCCTGGAAGCTGTTCTGAATGTTGGATCTCTTGGGCCATTATTATTATTATTATTATTATTATTATTATTATTTTTGGTGTCTGGTCCCCTTGCTCTGAAAATATACAAACTTTAAAATGTAACATATATAGATGTATTAGTATAAATATAGATTGTTCATTATACACAAATCAGCCAAAGATGATTCTTTTGTTTTATGTTTGAGCAGGTAAAATATATATCATATATCTTTTACTTTTTTAGGGATTTTTTAGGGCATATGTTTGTGCCCAGATTTTTCAGGGGGTCTTCTTAGATCAAACCTGATTTTTCTTATCCCAGAATGAATCTAGAGCCTCTTGTTTCCTGTGGAAGCAAAAGCATAACCTTTCTCTCAAAGTAATATATCTTTTGACTTAAGTTTTAAAGTCAAGATAATTTTAAAATATATAGGATGAATTAATCTAGTAGCATTTATAATCAAAGGTCTAAGAAGAAGCTGTTGCTCCTTCCTCAGCAGTCAAATAAGTAAAAGAAAATACAATAACATATAGTACTCAGATTCTCTGTGTACTTTCCATCTTTTCATGGCTTTTATTACTTTATTGTTTTAAAACTATGCATCTCTTTTTTATAACTATCTATACCTTCTCTTTTTTTCTCCCAAGCCTATGTACATTTTTAAAACACACTGTAACCTGTTTAGAGGCTGTTTTTGTCTGTCCTTATTGTGTGGAACCTATGGTGTAACTCAGATCATGACAGCTAGTGCTGGCTTTTCCCCTCCATGGTTTTCTAAAAGGTTATTCTTATGGCAGAGGTATGCTTACCACTATCTCTGAGAACCATGTTGATGGCTTCAACTCTAGGAAGCTTCTACATCCATGATGCTACTGAGTAGTGTGACACTGCCTACTCATAAACACCATATAAGTGTTTGGTAGCATGGCCTCTTAAAATAGTGGCTAGTTTTTGTCACTAATGCTGAGACAAGGGGCTATCTCTTAAAGAAATCATGGTGGTAGCTCAGTCTTATTACTAACTAACTCTTACACTTAAATTAACTCATAATTCCTATCTATGTTTAGCCTTATAGCTTGGTATCTTTTCTCAGTACGGCATTCTCACGTTGCTTCCTCTACATTTGGCTGGCAATTCATATCTCTCCACTTTTTCTTCCCATCATCCTTAGTTTGGTCACCCTGCCTATACTTCATGCCTGGCTACTGGTCAATCAGCATTTTATTAAACCAATTTGAATGACAAATTTTTACAGTGTACAAAAGTATTGTAACACAGCACCAGGCATGATTGCTAGGAATGAGTCCCCAAATTTTCCTCACTTTAATTATGCTATATTTTTCCTTAAAAAAAGGAGTTATATTAAAAATGATAGTAGTTAATGATTTATGGAAGATAATTAGTTTAAGTTTCTCCTTAGAGTTTTGTTCACTAGTATTATCATTTGTCCTTTGGTCATGGTTGCAGAAAGCATTAATGGGTGTCAAAATAATAACTTAAAAATAATTACAATTTTTTTCAATACTTATTGTTTAAAATTCTGCCAAGGAAAACCATTTCTTTTCCTGTACCATTAATTTCACAGAATCATTTCTACCTTACAGGCAACTTTCTTTTTCAGAGTCAGTGAAATGTTCCTGTGAAGGTAGGTCTGTACACTTCATCAGTACCCCATAATATTCCCGGTACATATGTCATCTATGCCCAATATGGAATATTATAGCTCTTTGTTTCCTTAGGAAAATTTTTATAATTGAAATTATTTTTTTCCTCAAAAGATAATCCTTAATATTACAGAATATGATTTTATTGATAAGCAGATCATGGACTATGCTGCCAGTCCAGATAAGATCATGCTGGAATAGGGAAGTCCTGGTGATCACTATGATATCTTTAGAATTCACAGATACACAAAGAAAGTCCATCACTGTCAGCTAAGTAAGGAGCAGACTAATGCAATTGTGATTACCCATGTGCCACTAGAACCTGGGAAAAATTAAAATTAGATTCCTCTTTATATATTTAAAAAAAATGGCCTCCCTGACACCTTAATCTTAGAATTTTAAGCTCCAAAGTTATGATATATTTATGTCTTTTCAAGCCACTTGGCTTATGGCATTTTGTTATAGCCATCTAGGAAACATATTATCATAAGACAGGACCATTTAGAGCAAAAAGTGAAACGTTAAGATTGTCTCATAGTCAGAACACAAATTTCCAAATTTAAATTTTGTTAAATGCCATTTTTAAGTTTTAGGAGAAATTTAGAGGAAGTCCTGTTTTTTTTGGCATAAAAATTAATTTAAAAGATTAGTTGCTAAATTCAGATTTATCATATTTATGTCTGTCAGTAAGAAGATATGCCACTTAAAAACCATTTTAGATTTGAGGTACAGAAAAATTTTCTGATGTGAGCTTTAAATTACAGTTAAAGGAAAGATTGCATTTCATTGGCATCATGTAAATCAAGAAATCAACTGGAAAGTTAAACAGTAATTCCTTTAAAATAAAATTCCTTTAAAAACAAATAAGTTATTTATGTAATATACCTTTTTCAATATTTATATAATGTTAAAACTAGGGAAAGCCAAAAGAAATGGCAAAGTGCAAATTTTTAAAGGCAAATTTGTAAATTAACTATTACTAATTCTAATCACTACACAATTGAAATATTAAATAATCTAGTCTTTGGTTGAGTCCATTCATTTGTTATCTAGCATGAAAAGGCATTGCATTAGAAGCTGGTAACACAAATATACACAACATGATCTCATGTTCATTACTAATTAAAAAGGAACTCAAAGGTAAAAGCAGAATCCTCAGTGCTAGCTGTAACGTGATGTCTGAGACTATATGCACCACCTCCTTTATTTCAGCTAAAAATAAAACCACACCAAGAACATTCTACACATCAGGGAACATCATCAAAGTTGATGCTGTATAAATAAAGCTAAAACAGCAAATAAAGTGTTTTAAATAATGATTTTAAGTTTTTTCAACTCACATCATTCTGATGTTGGTAATATGATAGTACACAGTGTGCAATGGTGTGAAGTTTAAAAGAGTCTAGTGAATGCAGATTTATTCAGACAATGTAGAGAGAAGCATATCAGGGAAAGCATTGTTTCTTTTCTTTTTTGGAGAAAAATGTGGCAGGAGAGAAAATATATAGTAGTCAGTTTTTGATAAAGCAAAGAGTGGGTGGTCATTTGGACACTAGTTAGACCCAAAGGAGGGTTTGTACCACATCCTCCAGGAATCAGGGAACATCTTAGAGGAGGAGATGGTAGCAAGCTGGAGCTGGAGCAGTGTTTGAATAGCTGCTTCTTGCACATGGTGGGGCCAAGCATAACCGCGAGCAGCAATGGCTACCTGATCAAGGCACAATACAAGACTGGATCCATGAACATCCATCCTGCAGGGCAGGAATAGTGTGACTGACTCATTCCAAGCTCTACCTGAGGAGCCACAGTAAGTTAAGAGGAAGAAGGAGTCATCTTTCTCAATGGTAGCCACTGGTAAATTGCCCTTGATCAAGTAACTAATTCCTTACCCACACTCATAGAGACAACTCTAATTAAATGCAGTTGCCTAGAAACAAAGAAAAGGAGGGACTTGAAAGTAGAAGTGGGACTTGTTGAGAACAAGAGTTTGGTGGTAAGGGGAAGGAGATAAGACAGGCTAATGAAAGAGAGATATGATCACAGTATAAGATGCATATCTATGTGTGTATATAACAAAATAATTAAAAAATTAAAATTAAGGTGTGAATTATGCAGAAATATAGGTGAGAAGTTTTCCAAGCAAAGCAAATAGTAAGTTAAAATCTTCAAGAAACGGAGGGCCAGGGAAGCTGAAATAGAGTAAGCAAGCATGAAGGACAGATGGTGCTAGTGAAGTGGTGGGCAGCCTCATGCAGTACGCTGCTAGCCATCCTTGGAGCTTCTGCTTTACTTAAGGAGACAGAGAACCAGTGGAATACGGGAGAGAAAAACAATATGATAGCCACAGCAATGCTAAAACATTGAATATTGAAAGGAAACTGATTTTCTCTGTGTATTAAACACGAGGGCAGAAGACTGAACATTGATTCTACCTCTCTGTGTGTTTCCTCTGGTATGTTAAAAGCCTTTCAATGATATACACACTACCAATCCTGTCACTAAATCACAGAGCTGGGCTCTGCTTTTCCAAGACTATGTTTAAACTTGATTATAAGACACTAGAGGGTATGATGACTATAATAACATCCTAGCACCATTAACCATGAAAGCAGATGATAATTACTATCCCATCTTGGCATATGCTGTATCATTTTCTGCGAAATATCCATTTGCCGCTTGCTGCTTTAAGAACTCAAATGTATTGGATTTTGAACATCATCATCAAGATGCTATTTTTGGAACTTGAATATCCTATGTTCTGTGACTGGTAAAGAAACTATGCATTAACATCCATTTTAGAAAATATTTTGAAGTATACTTGTCTATGCTGACTATGGTAACTTCTTAATTTCTGTCATAAGTGACAAAATGGAAGTAAACAGTAGTGATCTGTAGATATAAGAAGGTATTATGATTGTTTAAATAATGACTATGTAGTTTTAATTGTCATGTAATATGGTACAACAGTGCAGTCAGTGCTGTGGTAGATCAGATGTTTATGAATGCATGTGAAAAACAGTAAGGAGATTTACAATAGAATAGGTTATTTACGTAGGCACCAGATAAACCAACTTCAAACTTAATTTTTTCCTGCATATTTTTATTTGCTTATTTACTTTTAATCTAGCCTCAACCATTTTTTTGAAAAATATCAAAGAGAAGAAAATATAATACATGCACAAAGACTTATTTTAAAAATAGCAAGCTTTTAGGTTTTTGCCTTTTAATACAATTAGAATTCCAAAGTATAGAGTCTAGAGTAAAAATAAGAGTTGTAATTTCTTCTTTTCTTGTTCTTCCATCATAAATCTGTGAAATTAGCATCATCTTCCTCATTGTGAAAACTACTCTCATTTTTTTTTTCATAAAAAAGAAAACAAACAAACGAAGTATTCTACCAGTCAACACAGATTATGCCACTGTTGGCACTGGAAACTTCCATTGTCCTGATCTACAGCTCAATTTCTTAACATAAATATTTTTGACATTATTAACTAGTTTCATCTTTGTAATGGGAGACTGATAAGTTCATGTCAGGATGACCTCTTCTCACTGACTAGCAGTAGCTAAAATTCCTCCCATTGCTACCTCCCAATGATGACAGCTAAATTTTCGTCACATCCACACTTGATAACCACTGGCTTAATCACTAGTACCCATACAGATAAAACACAGAACAGTTTTTGTTTTTTACACTCAGATTTCTACAGATTTGCTTTAGTTTTCTTAATTTTGTGTCCAGACATCATCATTCATCTCACAGTTGTTGCCTAGGATTCTTATAAAGTACTGGAAAAACAAAAGCAAGCAAACAAACAAACACATTTGGGAATTGGTTAAAGGAGCTTGTTACCCTTTCAAAGGATCAGAGTTCAGTTCTCAGCACCCATATCCAGTGGTTCATAACCACATGTAATTACAACTTTATGGGATCTGATACCCTTTTCTGGCCTCTATAAGTGCCTGGACTCATGTATGAGTGTGCAAAGATAATCATCATTTTAACAAAAGTCCTATTTACTTAATTTATGTGTCTTTGGACTCAGTGATGAGATGGTTTCATGTTGTATTATATGGATATATGTATATGTGTGTCCAATATATAAAATGTCCAATGTAGATATTTCCTGTCTTCCTACCAATAAAGTATATCTATATTTGGAACTACAAAGACTGGGTTGGAGAGATGGCTCAGCTATTAAAGCCTAGACACACAACCAAAAATAAAACTACTAGAAAGGTTGCTTTAGTTGTTGATTCTTAGTTTAGTTCATATATGTAGCTTTAAATTTTGATATACTTTGAAAAGAACAAGCATGCTATGTCTGTCCACAGGTAATGCCGTCTTTTATGTCATGGTTTTCTCCTATTTAGAAGACCCATTGCTTTTAGAAAGACAATGTCTGGCAAAGAAACTCTAAAAGAAAAAGGCATGTCAACAGTGAATCTCTCCTCTCTCTTCAGCAGGCTCATGGCTCTTCTAAACATAGAGCTTCTTCTGCAGGCCATGGGATTTCTGTGCTAAGAATAGTCACAATAAGTGGATGGAAAACTGAAATATGCTTGTGGGTTTGTCATGTTGGTAACAACGATGATGAAAACCAGTAGAGCACTTTAATAGCACTATTGGGAGAAGCCTTGTTTGTTGTCAAGCTTGACTACTATCATGATCCTGCACTTGGAATATATCAGTGCTTTCCTGCCAAGCACCTTTGCTTTAACAGATAGCTTATTTATTTTTTTCACCTTGTTTTTCCAAAAGTATAAGCAGTTACCTGAAACATAAGTAAAGTCTTTTTAGAGAGTTAAAAACATTTAAAAAAATGTCAGAGAAGAGGGACAGAAATGTACTGACATGTATATATAGAACTAAATCAAATTTGTTTCTGAACTTCTTTGTAATCAACTTTAAATATAAAATTACATCAATCTGAAATTACATGAAAATTAAGAATAGCATTTTGAAAACAAAATTTATGAATTTATCTCATTTTTACAAAATTTTATTTTCTTCTTTTTAAAAAAAATGTAGCTTGTTTCCTCATGAGAGACTGAAAGGGTACAGATTCAGACGAAAGGAGCTGAAGAGGGACATCAGTAGAGCAGGGGACACTGTAATCAGAATATATTATATGAAAAAGACCCACTGTAAATAAAAAAGTGTAGAAACAATTAGCTTTTTTTGTCATGTCTGTTGGTGTTTCCTTGTTCAGTTCATGGTTAGGCAGTCATGCGGTGGAGACTTTGAGTGTAGCTTCTGATGTTACTAGGAGATGCAATCTCATGCAAAGTCTGTGTTTCTCTGACTCCTATAGTCTTCTGCCCACTGTGTTCCTTGAGCCTTAGGTGCAAGAGTGCTTTGTAAATGTATCCTTTGAAACTGGGATCTACAACTCTGCACTCTTGATGGGTTGTGGTTTCCTGTACTGGTCTCAGATACAAAGAGAAGTTCTGTTGATATAGGGTAAAGACTACCTGTATCAGTGAGTATAAGGACAAATAGATTGTTGTTAGGGATTATTCTGGCTTAGTAAAACTGATTGTCAGTTCCCTTCCAATATCCATGACTTCACTAGTTCCATGAACACAGTAGAGAACAAGAGAAATCACATCTCAAGAAAGGTGGACAGTGAGGCAGACACTTGAGGCTGAATTCTGACCTGCATAATATTCTTGTTTGGTGAAAATTGACTCAAGATATTAATGAAAAAAATCATAATTGAGATTTCAGAAAATTTTAAGAGGATTTTATATCTATTATGTATTCTTATATTATTTTGCATCTATCTTAGACTTTGATAGTATATTTTATACCTTTATAAGCTTTTTTTTTTTTACCATGAATTTTACCTCATAGATTACATTCTGACTAGTTTCCCCTCCCTCCTCTCCTCACAGTTTTCTCCACATCTCCTCTTCCTCTATTTCACTTCAGAAAAGGGAGGTCTTCCATGGATATCAACCAAATAAGTTGCACATCAAGTTGCAATAAGATAATACATCTCCCGTCATATTAAGGCTGGACAAATCAACTCAGTAGGAGAAAAGAGGTTCCAAGTGTAGGCAAGAGCTCAGAAACAGCCCTGCTCCTTCTCTTAGGAGTCCTACAAAACTACTGAGCTATACCACCATAACATATGTCGAATGTGCAGATTAGATCCATGGAGGTCCCTGGATTGATGGTTCAGTCTCAACCCCTACGAGTCCAGGTTTGTTGATTCTGTGGATTTTCTTGTGGTGTCATTGACCCTTCTGGTTCTTGCAATCCTTCCTTCTCTTCTTCCGCATAATTCACTGAGTTCTACCTGATTTGGGTCTCTGCATCTATTTCCATCAGTTGCTTGATGGAGCCTCCTGAATGGTGATTATGTCAGGCTTCTGCCTACAAGTATGGAAGAATAACATTAGAAATAATTTCAGTTATTATTGTTGTTATTGTTATTATTTTGTCTGGTATGTTTGGTTCTATCCTAGGTCTCTGGGCCATCCAGCCTCTGGTTTCTCATTCTCTTGGCTGTGTCAAGGATGGGCTCCCTCTTGTGGCATGGGTCTCAAGTTGGAGGAACCATTGGTTGGTCACACTCACAACTCCTAGGTCAAATTTACCCCAGCACATCTTTCAGGCAGGACACATTGTATGTTGAAGGTCTTGTGGTTGTGTTGCTGTCTCAGTCTCACCACTGAAAATCTTGTCTGGCTACAGGAGATGGCTGGCTCAGGGTTCATATCCTCCATTATAGGAGTCTGCACTAGGGTCACCCTAATTAATACATTCCCGGGAGTTTCCATTGTGCTAGGTTTCCACCTTGCCTCTCAATTTCCCTCAGTTCCACTTGTCTCTCCCAGTACTCTATCTCTCCAGATTCCCCTGCCGATTCCTTCTTTTTCTGTCACCCCCCCCCAAGTCCACCTGCAATTCTATTTCCCCTTTCCAGGGAGATTCATGCATCCCCCTTGAACCTTCCTTGTTACCTACCCTCTTTGGGTTGGTAGATTGTAGCATGATTACCCTTTACAGTTGCTATCTACCTATATTATTATGTTTGTTTTTCTGGGTCTGGGTTACCTCATGCAAGATGATTTTTTTTCTTTTTTTAGTTCCAAATGTGGTAGTTTGAAAAGGAAATATGGCTGTTGTAATATATTTCTGGCCTGGACTTTCCAGGCCTGGACCAGAGGTTTGGATCCAGTCTCAGCCCAACTTCCTGCTTAGGCCCAAATAATCAAACAGATGCTTATATTGTTTTTATGCTGATTGACCTAGGGCCCAGGAATAAAACTTGCTAACTCCTTCCTCTGAACTTAACCCATCTTGTTCAGCTGTGCAGCTCAGTATCTTTTCTCAGAGCAGCATTTCAACTTTTTTTTCTCTGTTTTGTCTCCTGGAATCACTGCAGTGTCTGTCTGGCAGTTCTGCTTGGCATCTGTCTCTGGCATCTGTGTCTGATTAAAGACCCAACATTAACCCATACATCTATGAACACCTGATCTTTGACAAGGAGGCTCAAAATATTCAATGGAAAAAAGATAGTATCTTTAACAAATGGTGTTGGCATAACTGGATGGTAGTGAGTAGAAAAATGCAAATAGATTTAAGCCTATCACCCTGCACAAAACTCAAATCCAAGTGGATCAAAGACCTCAACATAAACACAGCCACACTGAACTTGATAGAAAAGAAAGTAGGAAATGTCCTTCAATGCATTGGCACAGGTGACTACTTTCTAAATATAACACCAGTAGCACAGACACTAAAAACAACAATCAATAAGTGGGACCTCCTGAAACTGAGAAGCTTCTGTAAGGCCAAGGACACAGTCAATAAGACAAAACAACAGCCAACGGAATGGGAAAATATTTTTTACCAACCCTACAAGTGACAGAGGACTGATCTCTAAAATATATAGAGAACTCAAGAAACTAGAGCCCCAAAACCTTAATCACCCAATTAAAAATGGGATTCAGAACTAAAAACGGAATTCTCATCAGAAGAATTACAAATGGCTGAAAGGCACTTGAAAGAGTGCTCAACATCTTTAGCAATCAGAGAAATGCAAATCAAAACAACTTTGAGATATCACCTTACACCTGTCAAAATGGCTAAGATTAAAAACACAGATGACAGCCTATGCTGGGACAGTTTCTCAGAAAACTGGAAATCAATCTCCCCAAAGATCCAGCAATACCACTATTAGGCATATGCCCTAAAGGCACACATTTGCACCCCAACAGCATTAGCTCAACTATGTTCATAGCAGCATCATTCATAATAGCAAGAACCTGGAAGCAAACTAGACGCCCTTCAACTGAAGAATGGATTAACAAACTGTGGTACATTTATTCAATGGAGTAATACTCAGCAGTAAGAAAAAATGTTATCCTAAAATTTGCAGGCAAATGAGTAGATTTGGAGAATATCATCCTGAGTGAGGTATCACAAACCCAGAAAGATAAGCAGGGGATATACTCACTTATTAGTGGACTTCAAACAAAAACAAAGTGCAGCCAAGCTATAAACCACAACCACTGAACAGCTTGAAATCTGAAGCACCTTGGACCAACACCTTAGAGCCTACTCCCTCCAGAGGAACACCTGACCCAGTCTTGATATTAGGATAAGGAAATCGGACTTGCCTAGAGTGGATACTGAGCTAAGCCACCTTGGGTCCTCCTGCCCTTTCTGGGGAGGAGATGAGGAGAAGGGGAGAAGAGAGAGTGATCAGGAGGGCTTGGTAGGAGAAAGAGAGTTTGAATAAAGGGATACATGGATAAAAAAATGAGACTTTATTCAAAAATAAAGAAAGAAACTCTAAGATAGTTCTTTTACCTGAAAAATCCATGATGTTTTGTGTGAATGTACCACATTTTCTTTATCCATTCTTTCATTGAGGGGCATCTAGATCCTTTCCAGTTTTAACAATTATAAATAAAGCTCCTGTTAGCATAGTTGAGCAAGTGCCCTTGTGATAATATAGAACAGGCAAAAGCCCCAGAAACAGTCTCTCCTCCCTTCATCAGAGTCCCAAAAAACTGACAACCTATACACACAATTGTAATTTAAATGATGAGGACACAGGTTAGATCCATGCATGCTCCCTGGATATATAACCAGAAGTGGTACAGCTGGGTCTTGAGGTAGATTGATTCAGTTTTCTGAGAAATCACCATATTAATTTTGTTAAGTATGCATTCCCACCAGCAATGGAGGAATGTTCCCTTAGCACCACATCTTTGCCAGCATGAGTTGTCACTTCTGCTTTTAATCTCAACCAATCTCACTGGAGTAAGATGGAATCTCAGAGTTGATTTGATTTGCATTTCTCTGGTGGCCAAGGATGTAGAACATTTCAAATGCTTCTCAGCCATTTGAGATTCTTCTGTTGAAAATTCTGTTTAGATCTGCACCTCATTTTTATTCTTTTTTCTTCTTTATTTATTTTGTATTTATCAAAAAACAGTAAAATGAATTTAAAATGCTGAAAAGTTAACAATAACTATAAAGAAGATAAAAATCATAAGCATGACTTATCAAGGATGATAATGCAAATAAGATTGCTATACATATATTTACTTTGTGTTCAGCTTTCCCTCTGAATTATTTTTCCATCCCTGTATATCCTTATTCAAGGTCCCTTCCCCCTCCCACCACATCAGGTCATTTTACTTCTCCGCAACTCCACATTCCCTCCCTGGGCAGGGAGCAGACAGTCCTATGGTCCCACTGACCCAATAATGCTTGGATCAGTCTCCACTTCTGGCCATTTCCAGTTTTGTCCACCCTCCCTCAAGAGTGAGTCAGGTGTTCCTATAGTTGGAGTGGGGTCTGAAGGGTCAGTCCAGGGTGTTTTTATTTCCAAGCTGTTGAGTGGTTGTGGTTTGCAGCTTGGGCATGCTTGGCTTTTTTTCTTGTTTGTTTGTTTAGAGACCACTAATGAGTGAGTACATCCCCTGCTTATCTTTCTGAGATTGTGATACCTTGCTCAGGAGGATATTCTCCAAATCCATCCATTTGCCTGAGAATTTTAGAATATCATTTTTTCTTATTGCTGAGTAGTATTCCATTGTGTAGATGTACCACAGTTTGTTAATCCATTCTTCAGTTGAGGGACATCTAGGTTGTTTCTAAATTCTTGCTATTACAAATAATGTTGCTATGAACATATTGAGCTAATACCTTTGGAGTGTAAATGTGCCTCTTTAGGGTATACACCCAGAAGTGGTATAGCTGGGTCCTTGGGAAGATTGATTCTCAATTTTCTGAGAAACCGCCATATTGCATTCCAAAGTGGCTGAACAAGCATACACTCCAACCAACAATGGAGGAGTGTCCCCCTTGTTCCACATCCTCTCCAACATAGGCTGTCATCTGTGCCTATTATCTTAGCCAATCTAACAGGTGTTAGGTGGTATCTCAAAGTTGTTTTGATTTGCATTTCTCTGATGGCTAAATGAAGAGCACTTTTGCAGGTGCCTTTCAGCTATTCGTAGTTCCTCTGCTGAGAATTCCCTTTTTAGATCTGAACGCCATTTTTTGATAGGGTTATTCAAGGTTTTGGGATCTAAATTCTTGAGCTCTTTATATATCTTAGAGATCAGTCCTCTATCACTTGTAGGGTTGGTAATAATCTTTTCCTATTCTGTAGGCTGTCGTTTTGTCCTATTGATAGTGTCCTTGGCTTTGCAGAAACTTCCTAGCTTCAGGAGATCCCACTTATTGATTGTTGGTCTTAGTGCCTGTGCCACTGGTGTTATATTTAGGAAGTGGTCACCTGTGCCAATTCGTAGAAGTGTATTTCCCACTTTCTTTCCTATCAAGTTCAAAGTGGTTGGGGTTAAGTTGAGGTCTTTGATTCACTTGGATTTGAGTTTTGTGCAGGGTGACAGGCTCGGATCTATTTGCATTTTTCTACACACTTCCATCCAGCTATGCCAACACCATTTGTTAAATATACTATCTTTTTTCCATTGAATATTTTGGGCCTCTTTGTCAAAGATCAGGTATTCATAGGTTTTTGGGTTAATGTCTGGATCCTCAATTCTATTCCATTGGTCCACAAGTCTGTTTTTATGCCAGTACCAGGCTGTTTTTATTACTGTAGCTCTATAGTATAGCTTGAAATCAAGGATGGTGATACCTCCTGAGGTACTTTTGTTGAGTAAGATTGTTTTGGCAATCCTGGCTTTCCTGTTATTCCAAATGAAATTGAGTATTGTTCTTTCAAGGTCCAAAAAATATTGTGTTGGGATTTTGATGGGCAGTGCACTGAATCTGTAGATTGCCTTTGGTAGAATTGCCATTTTTACTATGTTGATCCTATCGATCCAGGAACATGGGAGAGCTTTCCATTTTCTGATATCCTCTTCAATTTCTTTCTTCAGTGATTTAAAATTTTTGTCAAATAGGTCAGTTACTTCTTCGGTTATAGTTACTCCAAGGTATTTAATACTGTTTGCAGCTATTACGAAGGGTAATGTTTCCCTTATTTCTTTTTCAGCTCTTCTATCTCTAGTGTATAGAAGGGCTACTGATTTCTTTGAGTTAATCTTGTATCCTGCTACATTGCTGAAGGTGTTTATGAGCTGTAGCAGTTCCTTGGAAGAATTTTGTGGGTCACTTATGTATACAATCATATCATCTGCAAATAGAGATAGTTTCACTTCTTCTTTTCCAATTTGTATGCCCTTAATCTCTTTTCGTTCCCTTATTGCTTTAGCTAAAACTCCAAGAACTATATTGAATAGATAAGGGGAGAGAGGACATCCTTGTCTAGTTCTTGACCTTAGTTGGATTGCTTTGAGTTTTTCTCCATTAAGTTTGATACTGGCTGTCGGCTTCTTGTAAATCACCTTTATTATATTTAGGTATTCTCCCTGTATTTCTGATCTCTCCAGGGCTTTAATCATAAAGGAGTGTTGGATTTTGTCAAAGGCTTTTTCTGCATTTAAGAATATGATCATGTGATTTTGTTCCTTTAGTTTGTTTATATGATTGATAACATTTACAGTTTTTCGCATGGTAAACCAGCCCTGCATTTCTGGGATGAAGCCTACTTGTCGTGGTGGATGATATCTTTTATACATTGTTGTATACGGTTTGCCAATATTTTATTGAGAATTTTCGAATCAATATTCATGAGGGAAATTGGTCTTTAGTTTTCCTTCTTTGTTGTGTCTTTGAGTGGCTTGGGTATTAGGGTGATTGTGACCTCATAAAAGGAATTTGGCAATATTCCTTCAGTTTCTACTGTGTGAAATAGTTTGAGGAGTAATGGTAGTAATTCTTCTTTGAATGTCTGGTAGAATTCAGCACTGAAACAATCTGGACCAGGGCTTTTATTTTTGGGGAGGTTTTTAATGATAGCTATAATTTCCTTAAGGGTTATAGGCCTGTTTAGGTAATTCATCTGATCTTCATTTAATTTTGGTAGATGGTACCTGTCCAGAAAGCTGTCCATTTCTTCTAGGTTTTCCATTTTTGTGGAGTACAGATTTTCAAAATATGATCTGATAATTCTCTGTATTTCCTGGGGGTCTGTTGTTATGTCCCCCTTTTCATTTCTGATTTTGTTGATTTGAACACTCTCTCTCTGTGCTTTGATTAGTTTGGCTAAGGGCTTATCTATATTGTTAACTTTCTCAAAGAACCAACTCTTAGATTCGTTGATTCTTTGTATTGTTCTTTTTGTTTTAATTGTATTGATTTCAGCTCTTAGTTTGATTATTTCCTGCTGTCTACTCCTTCTAGGTGAGTTCGCTTCTAATTGTTCTAAGGCTTTCAGCTGCACTGTTAGGTCTCTAGTGTGGGATTTCTCCAGGTTTTTCATATAGGCATCTAGCGCTATGAATTTTCCTCTTAAGACTGCTTTCATTGTGTCCCACAAATTTGGATACGTTGTAGATTCATTTTCATTGAATTCTAGGAAGACTTTGATTTCGTTCTTAATTTCTTCCTTGACCCAGAGATGGTTCAGCTGAGTGATGTGTAGTTTCCATGAATTGGTAGGCTTTCTTTGGGTTTTGATGTTGTTGAACTCTAACTTTAGGCCCTGGTGGTCCGATATGTTGCAAGGGATTATTTCCATTTTTTTGGTATCTGTTGATATTTGTTTTATTACCAATTATGTGGTTGATTTTGGAGAAAGTTCCATGAGGACCTGGAAATATGTATATTCCTTTGCTTTTGGGTGGAAGGTTCTGTAGATATCTATGAAATCCGTTTGCATCATAACCTCATTTAGACTCCTTATTTCTCTGTTGAGGCTCTGTCTGGGTGATCTATCCAGGGTTGAAAGTGGAGTATTGAAGTATCCCACTATTAGGGTGTAAGAATTGATGTGGGATTACCTCATTTTTAATTTGGATTATTTGGTTTTTGACGTCTAGTTTTTGTGTTCCTTATAGATTTCAAAAGTTAGTCCTCACTCAGATGTATAGTTGGTAAAAGTCTTTTCCTTTCTGTAAGATAGTATTTTTGTCCTATTGATAATGTCTTTTGCCTCACAGAAGCTTTTCAGTTCCAAAAGGTCCAATTAATTGATTATTGATTTTTGTGCCTGTGCTGTTGGTGTTCTGTTCATGAAATTGTCTACCATGCTGATCCATTCAAAGCTATTTCTCATTTTCTTTTCTAATAGGTTCAGCGTATCTAGATTTATGTTGAAGTCATTGATCCACTTGAGTTTTGTGCAGTGTGATAGATATGGATCTATTTGTACTCTTCTCCATGCACTTAGACCAGCACCATTTGCTGAAGATGTTTTGTTTTTTTCATTGTATAGTTTTGGCTTTTCAAATTCAAAACCAAGGGTCCATAGGTGTTTGAATTTACATCTGGGTGTTTAATTTGATTCCATCATCAGCCTGTTTGTTTTTATGCCAATACCATGTCGTGTTTACTACTACTGCTTTGTAGTAGAGCTTGAAATCAGGAGTGGTAATACTTCCTGGAGATTTTATTGTCCAGGATTTTTTTTTTTTTTTTTTTTTTTGCTCTGCTTTGCTTTGGCTAGGTTTTTTTGAAGTTGGGTATTGTTCTTTCAAGGTCTGTAAAGAACTGTGTTAGAATTTTTATGAGAATTGTGTTGAATCTGTAGATTAATTTTGTTAAGAAGGCCATTTTTTTTAAAACCATTTTAATTCTACTGATATATGAGCATGGGAGAGCTTTCCATTTTCTTATATGTTCTTCAATTTCTTTCTTGTGACACTTGAAGTTCTTGTCTTTCATTGCTAGGGAATATTATTTTAAAGTGTGTTGCAATTTTTCCTACTATTTTTGTTAACAATTACTATTTGTTTAAATAACTTCCAAACAGGAGGCTGAGTCACCAAGTACTGACAGAAAGTCATAGGGAGAAACCTCTTGTAGCAAGGGTTTTTTAAGTGGCAGCTGAAGTATGGGTGATGAGGTTTTTTTGGAAGACCCTAGCAAAGGGAAAAAATTAGATACTTGCTATTCAGCCTCTCCGAGTGAGCAGAATTCCACTTAAACTATTGAATTGTGAGTTTTTCAGATTTAGATAAAGCTTCCCTTAGTAGCTTTGAAAGAATTGATGCCTCAGGAAAAGAATTCCTTCAGGACATGGCCCTTGGAGCTGAACTGCAGAGAGCTGTGAACTTGCAGATGCAGTCTTTGATAAGGACATTGCTTAAGGAGTAGCCACTGTAAATAATAAAAAAGTTTAACAACACTAAGATATTTTATATTATTTGTAGATATTGTGAAGGGTATTCTTTTCCTGATTTCTTTGTCAATGCATTTGTCATTTGTATATAAGAGGGCTACTGATTATTTTTTTGAGTTAATTTTATACCCAGTCACTTCAATGAACATGTTTATCAGCTGGTTCCCTGGTAGAATTTTTGGGGTCGCTTATGTATACTATCAAATCATCTACAAATAAAGATACTTTGACTTCTTCCTTTTTAATTTGTATCCACTTGATGTCCTTTAGTTGCTTTATTGCTCTTGCTAAGATCTCAAGTACTATATTGAATAGATACAGAACTGAATGGACAGCATTGTCCTGTTCCCAATATTAGTGAAACTGCTTTGAATTTTTCTCCATTTAATTTGATATTGGCTTGATATATATTGGCTTTATTATGTTTAGGTATGTTCCTTGTATCTCTGATGGCTCCAAGACTTTTATCATGAAGGGGTGCTAGGTTTTGTCAAAGGCTTTTGCAACATCTAATGAGGTGTTTGTCTTCTTTCAGTTTTTTTTTTATATGGTGGATGACATTGACAGCTTTGGTATTTTTGAACTCTCTTTGCATCTGTAGGATGAAGCATACTTAACCATGTTGGATGATGTTTCTGATTTTTTTTAGATACAGCTTGCAAGTATTTTATTGAGTACTTTTTTATCAATATTCATGAGAAAAAAATGGTCTGTAATTTTCTTTGTTTGTTCAGTCTTTTTGTGTTATTTTCTGGTAAACGTCAGAAAATAAATTTGACTAGGTTCCCTTTGTTGTATTTTGAAATAATTTGAGGTGCGTTGGTATCAGTCTTCCTTGAAAGTCTGATACAATTCTGTTCAGACACCATTTAATAACTGCTTCAATTTCTTTAAGGAAATTGGTTTTTTGATTGTGATTTAACTTGGAATATGACATCTATGAAGAAAATTGGCCATTTCTTTTAGATTTTTCAATTTTGTGAAGTACAGGATTTTGAAGTATGATACAATGATTGTTTGGGTTTCCTCAGTGTCCCCAAGGGCCCGTAGCAAGTTCTCAGTTCCTTTCCTCCATGCCTCTTTACAGGCAGCTGCAACCAGCAGGTCATCTACATATTGCAACAAGCTTATACCAGAGTTTTCAATTCTGTACTCACTCAGATCCTCATGAAGAGCTTCATCAAAATGGTGAGTGAGTTCTTGAACCCTTGAGATAGTCTAGTCCAAGTCAATTGGCTGATAATTCTGATCTCTGGATTGTGCCACTCAATGGTAAATTTATTTCTGGCTCTCTGACCAGTAACTGTGGAGTGTTTCAGGCAGACTGAATCAGCTTCAGTACCCCAAGGGTTAATAACCTTCATATGTGGGCAATTCCCTCCTTCTCTTCTTGAGACACGGGATATTGTTGGATTTTGACTGGGTCCACATCCACATATATCGGGGGTCTGTGCTTTGTTAGTCCCATGCCCCCAGTCTCAGCCCATGCTGGGAGAAACCTCTGCAATCATTTCTCAATTTCTGGCTCAGTGGCTCTTGGATTCTGATGGAGTCTATATTTCTCAGACAGGCTAGCTGTCATCAACATGTGTACTGGTTTCTAATAGTGGGTAGGAGCACTCTGGAATAACTCGGAATGAATGGATTACCTGTCCTATTTCCAAGTCCACTGTTCTTCAGATAGTCCATGAATAAGATCTGGATCCTGTGGCCCCTTGTACCCAGGTTTTACTGGTGGACATACATTCATCTGGTGTCAGCAGAACAGAATTCTCTACCTGGCTCACCATGAATCTCTCTGGTTAACATTTTATATACCTTTAGTCTATCCCTCTGATTTTCTAGGCATCTTTACTTCAGACAATTTTCTTTTCCCTTAAGTCTTCTGACTTTTTTCTCATTTCCTGAACAACACAAAAATTATGACCAAAGTATTTTTTGAGGTTTTCTTCAGTAGTCCAGGAGATATTAAATGGCTACAATATTTTAAGCAGGAACAAAAACATGCATATACTGTAGAGTGTTTTTTATCTTAACCAATAATAATCTGTAACCAATTTTTCTAAGAGATGACAAATATATATAAAATATTTATGACCCATTGGATCTGAATGATTGAGGCAGCAGTCACTTGTGACTCAGCAACCACAGGCAGTGACTCTCTGCATTTGGAGTTAAACCTTGGTCATGTTTGCTGGTTAGCCCCCAGGGCAGGTCATGGGAGCCCCACCCTCCAGCTCAGGTGAGGAAGGCAAGCTGCATGGAGACAAAAGGCTGTTACTAACCCAGCAAAGATGGCTGCCAAACATGTGACTGACCAAAGATGGTGACAACCCAGCTATGCAACTGACTAAGAATGCAATCCAAAATGGAATCATGCCATATTTTAAAATTTACTTATATGTAGATTTCTAATTATCAATCTACAGTGTTATTAGTTTTAATTGTAACAGATTTTAACTTTATTTGATAATTTCTATCACTGGGTTATCAGTATACACATCAAAAAAAATTGAACTTTTGCTAAGTTCTGATTCCTGACCCATAAGTGTAGCATCAGCAGCTTTGGGTGGTGACCAGCTGCTTTGGCAACAGAGATAGCAAAAAATATTTAAACCATTTCTGTTTCAGTTTTATGCTTTTAACAAAATTAGGAACACATCAGAAAGCACAAAACTTTCTAACAAAATAAGCATATACAACTTTCTTGAGAAACAGACAAAATTTTCCAACAAGACAAACAAAATTTTCCACTCAGAAACAGAACCAGATGGGCAGGTAACATCTTGCTATATTGACAATTACATTTCCCATCCTTTCTAATGGCACTTGTCTCCTTGCAATGAAACATAGAAAACAGATAATTGTGACAAAAACAGTTTTGGCAGGAGCAACCTGAGAATCTCTTTCATGGGCCATGTGGCCTTGAAGGCTGGCCATGTACAGGTTTTATCTGGAGTCACAAAAACACACACACACACACACACATACACACACACACACACACACACACGAATCCAAATATTAAACACACATATTATGGCCACATTGTTCATGCATTCATACATTCATCTCCAGGAACATTTTTAAGGGAGTAAGATGACTGTAGAGAGCTGCCTGCAGCTGTGCCTTAAAGATGGCCTCCACCTTCCACATGGTGAGTGCTCTCAGTGACAAACTATCCCATAATTGGCTAGGCTGAGGATCTGGCTTACTTCCTCGTACCACGTAGGTGGTGCCCACATGGCGTACTGGGGTTGGCTGCCCAGAGGCTATTTAGGCTGCAGGCAGGTTTTCCCCTGAGGAGAGAAGATGTAGTAAGTCAGTCAGTCCCCATCCTAAGTAAGTCAGAAGTCAGAAGATTGTTAAAGGTTCCTGAATAAAACTGCTGAAAGAAGAGCCTGGCGTTGCATCTTTCTTGCTGGCGAGGTTGCACACTACAAATGACTATTAGCCTGGCTAAAACATTTGCATAGATAAAGACAAACAAGGCAATGGTGTACAAGCCAATGCCCTGCTGTTCAAATAAGAGACACACTTCAGACAAAATGAAGAATGAGGGCTCATGATAGAGTGACAGAGTACCAAGGTTCAGAGGCCTTGGCCATCCATCAAAAACTGTACAGATGGGACAGAGTTGGCCCAGAGTTCAGACGGGGACCATCTCAGGCTCCCAACAGTGGGGTCTTGAACTTGAGACTCCCACCCAGGGGTAGGGAACGTCTCCCTACTCCTTTCAAGTATGCTTTACAGGTGCATCTAACAAAACAGAACCTGAAATCTTATAGATTCAGATACAGAAGTTGCCAGCAACCTAACCTTCCAAATAATAAAAGAGGAACAGAGAACAGAGGCAAGACAAGAAATACCCAGCTGGCCAGTGTAAACCTTTGGGATTTGGGGTCTTGGGGGCCTCTGGGGGTCCCAAGTGAACCCCCAAATGCTGTACCCTGGTTGCAAGACCCCCCAAAGAGATCACCAGAGACACAAACTCTCTGAAATGCAAAAGCAAGGTTTATTGAAAATTACAAGTTGCAACAAGGACCTTAGTCTGACACAGACATGACAGTGGCCAGAGGAGGTGTCCGATCCTTTGCAAGCTGTTTTTTAAAACAAAAGTCACAAGGTTATACATCAATTGGGGTCTTAGTATGGATACAATTTTGATTAGCTTTGTGGACTTTTCAGAACTCCTCTCTAATCTTATCCAGCTGTTTGCCTCACTTATCCTTGCCAGCTGTTTGCCAAACCTTCCCTAGATTATCTCCTGGGTGGGGACATTCCATGGTTAATTAGCTGCTAGCCCCCATGCCATCTCCTGTTTGTGCTTTGTTCCTCTACAGACCTCAGGTCTGTCTCAAAACTGTGTTTGAAGAGCTTTTGCTCAAAAATGGAGGTGCTTCTCTGGTTCTTCATTGTTTTCTATTATTTTATTGTTATTGGTAGTGGTGATTGTATATGTTTGTTTGCTTATGTGTGTGTGTTGCCTTTCTTTTCATTTTGTTGGTGTGAGATTATTTATTTCCTGTGTATAGTTAAACTTCTTAGATTGAAGTTTCCTTCTATTACCTTCTGGCTGAGTGTTTTGTTTATTTTTAAATAGATATTGTTTAATTTTGGCTTTGCAATGCTATATCATGTTTTTTCCTTTTAGTGTGATTAAAAGTTTTGCTGGGTACAGTAGTCCTGGCTGGAATTTGTGGTGTCAGGGTCTGCAGGAGTCTGATCAGCCCTTTTGGCTTTTAGAGTAGGAAGAAGTAGGGTATTATTCTAACTCCAAGTCTGCATTTATATATTACTGCTCTTTTCCATTGCAGCTTTTAGTATTTTTTGTTGTTGTTCTAGATGTATAGTGTTTCAATTATTATGTGGTTGGGAGATTTCCTTTTCTAGGTCCAACCTATTTGGCATTCTGTATGCTTATTGTACCTTTATAGATGTCTCCTTTTTATTTAATACAGTTTTTTTCTATATATTCCACTGCTGGCCCTCTCGTTTTTCCTCCCAGTTCCTTCCAGTCCTTCCTCGGCCTACCCTCACACATCTTTCTATCCATTTCCCAAGAAGAGCAAGGAATACCAAGGTGGGTCAGTTCAGTTTGGGGTATCCAGCTGAGGTAGGTCCAAGTACCTCATTCAAGTATTAAGGATGGGTTAGGTTTTCCTCTGCAGGGAATGGGTTCCAAAATGTCAGTTCATGCACCAAGAACATAGTCTGATCCTACTGTAAGAGGCTCCACAAACTGCCTATGCCATTTGACAATCATCTACCTTTGGAGGGTTTAGTTTCTTTCCCTGATGGTTTCTCAGTGATTGTTTCTTATTCAGGGAGCTCCCAATAGTTCCAGTCAGCAGTGTCTGTGGGTTTCTTCCTTGTGATCCTGATCCCTTTGCTTATATACTCTTTCCTCCCTCTCTTCAGCTGTACTATGAGCTTGAACTGGTACTTAGTTATGGATCTCTGCTTTTATCTTTATCCATTTCTGGTTCTATAATGACAGTTAGGGTAGTCATTCAGTTGATTATAGGAAAGTCTTGTTTAGGCACTCTCTCTAGTATTGCTTGGAGTCCTAGCCAGGGACATCTTGTGGGTTCTTGGAAGTTTCCTTAGCACCAGGATTTTTTCTAACTCCGTGGTGGCTCTCTCTATCAAGATATCCATTTCTTTTTTCTCCCTTTCTGTTGCTCCTCTCACTCGACTATCTCCTTCTCTGATGGTTTGTTCCCATGTCCCTTTGCTTTCTTCTGTTATGATCACAATTTACTCAGGAGATCTTCTCTATTTCCCCTTCTCAGGGAGATCCTTGGATATCTCTCTTAAGTTTTTTGTTTCCTAGCTGTTCTGGGATTGTGGGTTGCAGCTTGGATATTCTTTGTTTTATGTCTAAAATCCACTTATGTGTAAATTCATACCATGTCTATCTTTCTAGGCCTGTATTACCTACCTCACTCAGAATGCTGTGAGGGCTATCTGGCTGTGACATTTGTAACCCATTGATTGCCAGGCTTGATTTGGCTGCTCTGGCTGGATAGGCATGTGTCCCATTCCCCTCTCATTGCTCCATGTGCATCCCTCCCAAAGCTGCATGCTTGGTCAAACTTTACCCCAATAAAGGAGCACCAGTCTTCTGCCAAGCATATAGGAGTAGTTGCTCTTCTCTGCTAAAATCTCCAAACAGGCATCTCCTTCTTTAAGCTATAAAGTTTTTCTATGTTTTTTTTTTTTTAAAAATATTTCTTGTGTCTTTGAACTAAAAATCTCCTATTTCTATTATTCTTAGGTTTGGTCTTTTCATAAGGTCTCCGATTTCCTGGATACTTTATGTCTCAAACTTTAAAGATATAACATTTTCTTTGATGTTCTATTTCCTCCATCATATCTTCAATGCCCAAGGTTCTCTCTTTCATCTCTTCTACTGGTGATGTTTATGGACATGGTTCTTGTTTGCATACCTAGATTTTTATTTTCAGAATTTTCTCAGTTTGTGTTTTCTTTATTGCTTCTAACAATTTATTTGTTTCCTTCAATTGTTTTTTTCCTGGGTTTCCCTGAGGGTTTTTTTTTAAAAATCATTTTCTCTAATTATTTTTTTGTATTTTCCTGAATTTCCTTTATTATTTATTTATTTATTATTTATTTATTTATTTCCTCCTTAAGGACCTCAATCATCTTCATAAAGATGTTTTAAAGACATTTCCTTGTGCTTTGTTGTGTTGGAATATTCAGTGTTTCTTGTATCAGGATAGCTTGATTCTGGTGGTGACATACTGTTGTCATTTCTTGTGTTATTATAATGGCATCTAGACAGCTGGTGATAGAGAAATTGAGAGACTTAATCTCTGGTAGAGTAGAGAGTCTCTGCCCCAGTAGGAAGTGGGGGCAAAGAAGCTAGAATTGCTCAGGACTGGGGTGGGAGTGGGACAATGATATAGTGAGAAAGTGGGGATGTTTAGGGAGGGGTGTGCAGCCTATCTGGACTTGTCTCAGCCTTCAAGGGTTCTAGTAGAGCAAGGAGTCTATGTGCTATCCATATTTTATCAGTAATATTTTATAAAAAAGATAATATCACCTTTGATAGGCAAATATGTACTTCTTATACAGGTTTTTGTTCATATTAAATACTTTTAATACTAATATAGAATAATTTTTAAAGACAATGAGTATATATCAATCCTGTTTATTTATTCAAAATTCCTTATTTGGATTATTTTGTGTTTGTATGTGTGCATTCATATGCGTGTGCCTGTGTGTGCATATGTGTGTGTGTGTATGTGTGCTGACATGTATAAATGAATTATGACCTTTTAAATTAATCTTTCAGTTGAATTTTCACCAAACAAGAGCTCGGTTTGTCCTTTATTAAGGCTCAAAGCACCGTGGCCTCTGAGAATGGTAGTTGCATAGTCACTGAACTATTCATTCTTTTAGTCTCCATGTTATGTTTAAGTTAAACTTTTAAACAATTGTAGATTCACACATATGAGAGATGTGCAGATATATTTTCCAAGTCTGTAGCTTGTTTTTTATACTTCTAGTTAACAAAAACCAGTTTCATTGTATTTTGGTGACTAACGTTATGCCAAGTTGAGTGAGTTAAGAGATACCCAGGTATTCTCTAAAACATTATCTAGAGCATGCCTATGACAGGGTTTCTAGGAGAGATTAGCAGACCTTTATGAAGAAATACCTACATCATTCATTCATTCCGTTCATATACAACAAAAAGTAGAAGTGCAGGAAATTACTCTCTTTTACCTTGGGCATCACTTTCTGCTTTGGACATACAACCTTGAGTTTCTCAGGTCTTGAGCTGTAAGTCCAGGCTCCCTGCTTTTTCAGCCTTCCAGCTTAGGATGGATTACATCACCATCTTCTCTGGCTCTTTGGTTTATTGGTGGCATCCGTGGGAATCTCATGGATAAGAACAGGGAATAGAAACTGACCAGGCAGTATTAGAAGATCCCAAAGGTGAACAGTTTTACCTTGGCCAAAAGTAGAATTTTTCCTAGCTCAGTTTCTAATTCAGTCCTTGCTGAAGGCCCAGGATCTCAAAAGGGAAGTATGGTTTTGTTTTGTTTTGTTTCTTTTTTTTTTTTGTTCTTGTTATTTCTTATCTCATAAATGAACACCCCTCCTTGCAGCCTGTGATTAAGTACCTGGCTAAGTTTGTGAGGAGTCACTTGGATGAACCAACTCATCTGTCTCCCATGCCTCACCCATTTTTTGCAAAGGCAATATGAAATTTGCCTTTTCTTTCTTCTATCGTCAAATAGTTTTTCATCATGAGAACTTACCAGTTTTCTGAAGGGTAGTGACATTATAAAGTAAAAACTGTATTTTTAGTTATTCTTTTGAGCTTCCTTTACATCACTGAACTTCACAGCAAGAAGAAAATAGTGTTGTTGGAATTGGTAAAAGAGTACATGCTGGGCTCACTCAAGGCACAGTCCTCTACATCTGTGTTTAACTGCCTTCTTTCTCCCTTTTGATAGTAGCAATTTGGAAAGTTGCACTGACAGCCAAATGCCTATTTTTTGCCTACTTTAAAAGAAACAAGCAAGAATCACTCAAGAACTAGAACTAGAAGCCCACATCAACATTGTAAAGCATATTATGAAGAGGCATCTTTTGGTGCTGTGGACAAAGGCTTGTTTGTACAAAAAGTAACATCAAAGATAATTTCCAAGTTAGTATGTTTAGCCCAATTAACTGCCCTTTGCCCTCATTGCTGCTTTGAGTCGTTTACACCCTAGTCTTCCTTTTAATGCCAGCTGCTTCTTAGACTACCTCTCCTCCCCACTGTTAATATCCATTATAGTCTGTACTATTTTCTGTAATACTCTTACCACAAGTCAATGTGGGAGAGATAAAGTGTTTTTGTGTTGAAATCTACTAATAAAGCACCAAGGGTGTTAAGCCTGATAGTTATCACCTATGAGAAGAGGCATTAGATCACAACTGAGCTATGTTCTAAGGAAAAGACCAATCTTAGGCAGGAAGGAACAGAATTTATGTTCTTCCATGGGACTCTCTATCCTGTATTCAGGCAGTTATGAATTTGGTTGGTTGTCTGATCCAAGACCTAGCTAATTTAATTGTCTGTATCATATTTCCCCTCCCCCCAAATTTATTTTTACCCGTGTGCCTAGTTTTCCTAGTTTTGGTCGGGAGTGGAAATCTGGCCGATGTTTGGGGACATCATTGTCTTCCAGAGAATCCTGACCTCTGAGAATCTTTTTTCCTGTTGATTAATTTATTGTCTTGATCCATGCTCTTTATGTCCAAGTGCTTACACAACTGTTCCATTAGTTATTGGTCACTGGTTAGTATATCTACATGTGGTAGCAGCCACATTTCTTCCTGCTGCCCTTCCCCAAGGGTCAAGTTCCAAAGCTGGTCAGTGAACACTTCTATTTCATGTTTCAAAGTTCTTCATGCAGTGGGCTCTGGAGGATGGTTCTGTTTAGAAAATATGCTGTTTTTATTATTGTCTGTGCAAATGACTTATATTTTGTCTGTTATTTACTCAGATAGAGTACACATTTAATTTAATTTTTTTTTTTACAGTTGTGCTATTGGAATTGACACAGATCCTAAATTGTTTCCTCTCCTCAAAGGTGTTTAGACTAGTGTTTAATTTTTCCAGAGAAGACTTGTCATCATTGTAGCATTAATAGTTTTTGAAATATACATTAAATAAAAAGGTATGCACTTTTAATATCTAATCTGGTTTCTCCAGCACTGGACAAAAAAGTTCAGAAAAAATTATTTTGTTTCATATAATTCTCATAGCTTTGATTATGAGTGATCAGAAATTATATGATGATTATCTTCCTTGGAAAGTTCAAAAGCAAACAAACCAAAAACACCAAGTAAATTTAGAATATGATCATCGGGGAAAGAAAACTTAGGCTAATTCCTTAGAACATGAAGAAGGTAACAACAAAGTGGGTATCCTAGTAAGGTGAATGAAATTTGAAAATGGTAGAAATTACAGTGTGTAGACTCTCTGTGTTCACGCATCCTGACCTCAGAGATCTCATGCTCATGGTTCCCAATTTCTGTATAGTCTGCTCTCCATTTCTCTTCCTCACTGAAGGCATTGTCCTGAAAGTCAGGACAGACACTTGGTGTGTGGAAGACTCTTGTTTAGTTAAGGTTTCTATTGCTGTGAAGAGACATCATGAGCATAGAAATTCTTATAAAGAAAACATTAAATTGTGGTAGATTGCTTACAGCTTCAGAGATTCAGTCCATTATTATCATGGTGAGAAGCATGGCGGCATGCAGGCAGATGGGCTGCAGTGGTAGCTGAGAGCTCTACATCTTTTGGGAAACAGGAAAGAGAGTGTGGCACCCAGAGAAGCTTAATCAGAAGACCTTAAACGCCTGCCTCTGCAGCGACACAATCCTCCACAAGGTCACACCTATGCCAACAAGGTCATACCTCCCCATACTTATGCTCCCTTTAGCAGCCATTTTCTTTTAAACCACCACAGGTCCCTAATAAAAGTGCTTCTCATAGGGATCTGAATTCTGTAACTCAGAAAAATAGTTCCACTTCTCTCAATAACGCAGATAAGAATAGTTCCTGGCTTAAAATCATCTGAAAGCTTCATACTTATATTAATGTCATATTTTTTGCTAATGTACTTTAATAATTTGTTCAGATATTACTTATATTAATGTCTTAGTGTTTGCTAATGTATCTTAATATTCTGAAATTTAGTAATTTGTTCAGATATTTCTTTTTAAATTTTTATTTATTTATTATTATTAGTGTGTGTGTGCGTGTGTGTGTGTGCACATGAGTATGTGTATCTGAGTGTGTATGAGTGAAGGCACCCATGTTTCACGATGAGTATCGAGGTCAGAGGACAATTTTCAGCAGTTGGTTCTCTCCATTAATTATGGGCTCTGGGTTTAAACTAAGGTTCTCAAGCTTGGCTGCGAATGTTTTGCTTGTGGAATCATTTTCCTGGTTTCAGATACATGTTTCATTACTACCTTCCCCAAAGAAATTCCAAGACTCCTGGAAGATGCCTCGATAAAGCTTTTGATGTGAAATCATGACAGCCTTAGTTCAGTCCCAGAGACCCACTTGAGAGTAGAAAGAGAGGACAGATGCCACCAAATTGTCATCTCCCGTGCATGGTACAAAGAGAGAAGTGAAGCCTGCAGTCTTAACTAATGAACTTGTTTTTACCTGCAGTGTATGTGGCCCTTAACGCCGTTGTGCTTTCACTTTATATATGGCTTTGACATGTATTAGACTAAATTGATTTTTTGCAAGTTATTATAAACACTACAATTATACATTACTGGAATATTTTTTTTTAAACTTTATTTATTTATTTATTATTTATTTATTTGCCTTGGTGTTTGCCTGGAACTGGACCTACAGACAGTTGTTAGCTGCCATGTGGGTGCTGGGAATCGAACCCGGGTCCTCTGGAAGAGCAGACAGTGCTCTTAACTGCTGAGCCATCTCTCCAGCCCCCACTGGAATATTTTTAAAGACTTAGTTAACAACATAGTCTTCTGAAAACATTTTGATACATAAAAGAATATCAGACAGTGTCAAGTTGTACAGCCAGAAACCAGAGATTTAAGACAGGGAGTTGGTTATAGAGAGGTAGAGAAATACATGGGAGAGAAATACGGACATGAATGGTAAAAATGGCATTGAGATATAAGAGATTATCAGAGATCTGGTTAGAAAATGATCATGGGTTTCCTTGGAACCTATTGTGACCAGTTAGGGAAGCAAGCAGGCCAGGGAAGAGGTTGAAAATCTTCAGTTCTTCACTCTCTCTACTCTCCTCCAAATCCAGTCCCCCAGCCTCATCCTCAACTTTATAGCAGACCACCTGATGCAGTCTCCCCTTCCTCTGTGCACCCATCTACAGTAGATCACACAGTGGCTGTACTCTCTCACAAGCCCATTTTCTTTGTCTCAGCCACCAACTTCAGCAGGCATTCCCCGAGAATCCACAGGGCAGGAAGTCCAGGGAAGCAGGTAGGAGATCTTGAGACCTTCACTCTCCCAGCTTGCCTCCAAATCTAACCCCAGACCCATCCCTAGCTAGGTAGCAGACTCCTGTATCTTCTGTGCCATCCCATCATCCTCAGGCCCCTGTTACAGGGCTCTAAGAAAATCCTGGTGACACAGTCTGCTTTCCTCTTTCCTGTAGACCTCCCTCAGCAGTCCACTACCTCTATCCCATATCCATCCCTAAGTGTCAGCTGTCAATACCTAGAAACACTTTCTATTGAGAAGCTTCCGTGGCCACACCTGGCAGGATCTGAGGAGAACCCACAGCTACCACACTCTCCTAAGAATGACAGAGGACAACAAGAACAAAGGAACAGAACTTCCACTCAACAAACACAAGGTCAGGTATCAGCTTCTAGAACTAAAACCATCTCAGGCCTAGACGCCTGGAAACAACAACAGCCAGGGCTATATGTCACTATGAGAGCCCAGCAACCCTCCTACAGCAGGCCCTGAGAAATGCTATATATGTGAAGCACAAAACAGAGCCTTCAAATAACCTTCATGCGTGTGTTAGAGTTCCTTAAGAGGAAATGAATAGTTTAATTAACAAAACCCAAAGCACAACAAACTGATAGTATATGGAAATGCATGAAGCAGTTCAAAACTTGCAGGTAGAAATAGAACCAATAAAGAAAACCCAAACCGAGAGAAAACAGTTTGAGAAACAAGAGTGACCTTATAATGTTTATGTGTAATAGTTTAGGTTTTAGGTGATTTTTCTGGGATCATCTAGAAAAAAATTGGAAATATTCACCCAATTTGGTAAAGCTATTAATTTGTGAAGAAAAAGGTCTGTAGTGTGTGTGTGTGGGAGGGGGAGGGGGGCAGGAAGAGAGATGTAGAGAGAATAAAGAGTACTAGAGAGAGAGAGATTGAAATTAAAACAAAAGTAAATAGCTTTTATTTGTGTTTAAACCCTAATCAAAGTCCCAGGGAAAGGAAGTTGGTATCACGGTGGAACTCAGTGTTGGTACGATATCAGGCTCCTCTTCTATATGCTTCTGGCAACAGCTTCTGGATGAAAGCTTCCTAGTCATAGATCAAGAACTGGATAGCCTAGGAAAATGAACAGTTGCCAGACAGAAAAAGACAGAAGTTGGGCTGGTGTTGATAATATGGTTCAGTGGATGTGGGAGCTTGTTGCCAGGCCTGATTACTGGAGTAATTCTGGCACCAGGTGGTGGAAAGAGAACCACCTGCAAGTCCCTTGATTCATTAAGGAGATAACAGTAGAAAGGAGACTGTAACCCATCTGAGGTAGCACTATAGAAGCAGACTGTAACATGTTGTCTCAGATGAACACTGACAGTTAGATTATTCATTTGTCACCTCAAAATATGGCACTACATAAGTCTGTTAAGAGAGAACAAAAAAGAATGGCTTTATAAAAAAACTTCTGAGAGAATTAGAATTTTCTGTTTCTATTTTCCCAAAGGTAACAGTGTGTTTGGTACTTATAGGGAAGAGAAGAAAAATAAAAGAAGATTAAAATATACCTCTAAGTGTATTTTAATAAACATTTTCAAAAGCTGATCAGTTCTCCAATTTTGTAATGAGGTACTGTGAGCATCTTATTTGTATTCCATTTATTGTGAGACTTCTCAAAGATCACATTCCTAACCCTGTGAATATGATTATCAATATAGCGACAGGGAAATGGGTCTGCTTGAGCTTAATTCTTTGTTGCTGTGATAAAACACAGACCAAGACTGACTTGAGGAGGAAACAGTCTACTACAGAGGAGCTCACGTAGTAACCTGGAGGTCAGTACTGAAGAGAATTATAGAGGAAAGCTGCTTACATGGATTGCTTTTTTATATACCCCAGGACCACATCCCCAAGGGTGGCACCACCACAGTAGGCTGAGGCCTGCCATCTCAATTATTAGTCAAGAAAATGCTCACACAGACATGCTCACAGGCTAATCTGGTGGAGGGAATTCCTTAGATGAAGTCTTCCTCTTTCCATGTGACCCTACCTTATGTCAAGTTGAAATAAACTAGTATAGAATAATTATATAATTTCTAAAATTCTTCCCAGGTACCCATTGGTTCATAGGAAACTAAAACAGAATTGAAGATCCTCAATTTTTATATCACATTTCCTTTATTATGTCAGTATATTTGATTTGATTATAATCTATACAGACACTTACCTGTTCAGGATTCCACAGAGCAAAAGAAATATTGTGAAGAGTTCTGTAATCAGATGTTGTTAGTCAAAATTACATTAGTGCACATCAGTGATCTGGTTCCTCTTGCTTTTTTCTCATTTTTAAGATGTATAAGAACTAAAAAAAATTTTCAACACATTAAAAAACCATGAACAGTGGCCATTCCTTGGCTAGAACTTCCACAGTGGTCTAGCTGGAACTATTTTTTATTTCTTTAAAAATATTTCCTCAGTGACTAGCCTTTTCTTTTCTGGGATGATTTGTTTTAGTAATAATTTGCTTCACCACAATAGTTACTTTATTCTTTATAATAATCACTACATGGCATAAAATGAGAATGCAAGAAAAGACAGACCTTGAAAATGACAGTTATGAGTAAACATATTCACATTATATTAGAATCTTTCCAAGATAAAATATAATTGGCTCTGAATCAAAGTCAAGGCTCTTCATGTCTCCACTGTCTGGTCTCCTATGATGTGAGACTTACTGTGTAGTCACAGCCATAATGCTCTTTGCATCAAGATTATTTCTTCATATATATTTAGAAATTTATGATTATTTTATTTTATAACACAGAATATAGCTCTGGAATTGAAATAAAATAATGGAAGAGACTATGCTTCTTAGGAGTTTTATTCATGTCAAATGAACTAACAAATCTGGGATAGTGCTATGTTTGTAGTCTGAGGTAAATTTTGTCACTGTACCAAACTGTGATGTCATAATATTACATTGTGACATCTCAATTCTGAATTGTGACACCATAATACTTCATTGTGTCATCACATTGCTCCATTATATCACCACCGTGCTGTAAAATCAAATGCTTCATTGTACAGTCTAAAATGAATTTTGACATTATAATAGTTTGTTGCGACAAAATAATACTGAACAATGACATTATATTGTTGCATTTTTATATCATACTTCTCTACTCTGACATCATAATGCCACAGTGTGATAGCCAATATTCCATTCATGTATTACAGTGTTCCACTGATATATCACAAACTTCATTGTGTCATCACAATGCTTTATTTTGTCATAACATGGTCCTTTACACCATCACATGGTCTATTGTGGTATGACAGTACTGCATTATGACATCATAATGGCTTGTATTACTTCACAGTGTTTGAGTATGACATAATGACCTCATTGAGACATCAGAAGGCCACCACATTCCTGCACTGTGCCATTTCAGTGCTTGGGTGCTATATAACTATTCTATATTGTGACTTTGAATTGCTTCAATTGTGACATATCAATGCCCCACAGTGATATCACAATAGCACACTGAGGCATTCTGATACTGAGTTATGCATCACAATGCTTCATTTGCCACACCCTAAATGACTTGAGAATCACAATACTCTCCCCCCCCCATTTTTTTTTTGAAAAATCACAGTGGTCCATATAATGAGAGCACACAGCAATAGGTTAAGCCTATTGTATATGTGAATATCCTTCAGTTAGTGCGGCCTACTGCCACCTCAAGCATTTTCAAATCAGCATATTGAATCTATGATAAATTAATAAGATAGAATTATTCTGTTAGAAGTCTTTTCTATCCTGAAAATCCAGTGGTGCTAGCTCTTTCCTGAATCTCCTGGTGATAACTCCTGAAACTTTGTTCAATTTGTTATTTATCACCATTCCATCTCTCATAAGGAAACCAACAGGCATCTAAGGCATAATACTAAAGTAAGATAGAGTACAAAAAGATATCAGAAATAAACCATAATTGGATTAAACAAACGAACAAACAAAAGAAAAAGAGCCCCCTCCCACAAAGGCACAAGAGACAGATACAGACACAGAAGCCCATTCATTCACACACTCTGAAATCTCATAGAACTACTAAACTGGAAGCCATGATATACATGCAAAGTAACTCTGGGGTAAAAATAAAAAATAGAAATGATAAAGTTGAAAAGAAGCCCATGAGACTTCCTTGAATAAAACTAACTTTTCAATTACAAGTGGCTACCACTTGAAGATAGATTCTAGACTAGGAATAGTGGTATGTGCCCACTTCCTTCATCTGTAGGGCCCCATCTGGAACAGACCCATGCAGACACTGTACATGCTGCCTCAGTCTCTGTGAGCACATGTGTCCATCGGTTCTATTGTATTTATATGGCCCATTTCCTCAATGTCTAGAATGCCACTGGCTCTTATCCTATTTCTGATTCATCTTCTGAAGGTGTCCCTGATGAGGTCAGGGCATGTGCTGATGGAGACATCCTATTTAGGGTGGAGTGTTCTAAAGCCTCTCACACTCTGCATATTGTCGGGCTGTGGGTGTCTGTATCTATTCCTACCTGCTGCTGGAGGATGATAACCTAGCAAGGCACAGATTGTATTTATCTTTCTGATATGTTATTATCTCACTCAGGATGATTGTTTTTTCTAATAGTATTGGTTTACCTGCAATTTTTATGATTTCACTTTTTCTTTAACTGCCAAGCAATGTTCCCATTATGTAAATGTATTTTATGTTCTTTATTTGTCTGTTGATGGATATCTAAATTGCTTTCAAGTTCCAGTTATTGTAAATAGAGCAGCAATAATCATGGTTGAGCAAGTATCTCTGTGGCAGGATGAAATGTTTTTTGGGTGGATGCTTAAGAGTGGTATAGTAGCTGGATCCTGAAGTAGATGGATTTCTATATTCCTGAAGAACTGCCATGCTAATTTCCATATTAGATGCACAAGTTTGCGCTCCTACTAGCAATGGATGATTACTCCCCTTAGTCCACATCCTCTTCAGGATGAACTGTCATTTGCTTTATTGATCACAGCCATTCTCACTTATTAATTGTTGATCTTTTAAAAATTTTATTCATTCTTTGTATCTTTCACATCATGTATTTCTATCCCATCCATCTTCTTGTCCCTTTGTATCCATCCTCTCCCTGTGCAACACTCCCTTCAATAAAATAAAATAAAATTTAAGAAAAGAAAAAGAAAAAAAGAATAAAAAAGAAAAATCTTAGATTTTTCTTTTAAGTTGTAATGTGACAGAGTGAGACACATTATATATATATATATATCTTTACTTGCAAGTGTTCTTTGCAAAGAGTCATTGGTCTGGCTCAAGGTCTATGATTTCTGCTACATCCTTGGCCTTCACTTGGACTCCTCTTGAATACACTGTTGATTCCCTGTGTTGTAGAGATCCTGCAGCTTTGGGTCTGCAGGACTTGCCACTTCACATGCTCTAGCAAATCATCAAATGGGTAGATGTTGAGGTGAAACAATTCATAGACCTGTTTCTAGGCCTGGGTGGTGGCAGGGTTGGTCACCCTGCCAGATGTCACCTGTCTGCATCTGCTAGTTCACCCTATGAGGTAATGAGCAAAGAGCAGGGCTGGTTCTCCAGCTCTCAGGCCTCAGAGATGACTCATTCACACCATACCACAAGGGGCAGCTCTACTGTGTTGCCTGGAGGAGGTGCAGGGGCTGAAGTTGGTCAGAGTCAGGAGGGCCAGTTCTCCTGCTTTTCTGATCTTAGTACCTGTACTCCCACCTACCACGGGCAGTGAGGGGCTGGAAGGGAGAGCATGTCTCCTTTATTCACACCACCATTTGGCAGATGAGAGGCGGAGTCAGCTCTCCCAAGCTTACATTCTCAAGGCCTGCTCACCTGTGCCCTCATCAACAGAGTCAGCTGTACTGTGTTGCTCAGGTGAGGTGTAGGACCCACTCTCTCTAGTGTTGCAGCCAGTGTTGAGCAGGGCCAACTCTGTACAGTCCTTTCTTCCTGGCCTTTGGAGCCAGGGACACCATCACAGATGCAGCTGCAGCTGCAGCAGGGCCATGGACCATGGACCCAGACATGGGTCTTGGCAGCAGTCTAGGCCATGGCTCCAGGTGGCAAGCAAGCCACCCACCTCAGCAGGATCCTTGCTGCCTTCACCTCTTCAGATAAGCCTCTCTTCACAGAACGTGGACTATGGTTTCTCTTTTTCTCCCATACCACATGATATATTTGCTCACCAGAAAAGAGCCAGAGTACCCAGGCAGGGTCATGTTTTCTCCTTGAAGTCTGGGCAGGTTCAGTGTATCTAGTTCTATATAGAGGTCTTTGATCAATTTGGAGTTGAATTTTGTGAAGGTTAATAAACACAGATGCATTTGCATTCTTCTACATAACAGCCATGTAGTTTGACCATGATTTGTTGAAAATATTGTCATTTTTCAGTTTATATTTCTGGTTTCTTTATTAAAAACCGTGGATGCACAGGTGTGTGGATTAGTGTCTGGGTTTTCAATTTGATTCCATTGACAAGAGTCTTTCTTTTGCAAATATCATGCTGTTTTTATTACTATAGCTTTGTAGTACAATTTGAAATCAAGGATGGAGATGCATCCAGAAGGTTTTTTAATTTCTATTTAGATTATTTTAGCACTCCTGTTTTTTTTTGTGTGTGTTTTCACATGAAGCTGACAATTGTCTTTTCATATGTGAAGAATTGTGTTGGAATTTTGATGGGTATTGAGTGGGTATTTTGCTTTTAGTATGATGGCATTTTTAGCTATGTTAATCCCACCAATCAATGACTGTGAAAGATTTTTACATTGCCAATATTTTCCTAATTTTTTCTTTGCCTTAAAGTTTTTTTTATCATAGAAGTCTGTCACTTGCTTAGTTCATTACTTCAAGATTTTTATCTTAATATATTTTGAGACTATTATGAAGAATGTTGTTTCCCTGGTTTCTTTCTCAGTCACCTTGTACTAACCTGTATATAGGAAAGCTACTGATTTTTATGAGTTAATTTTATGTCTTGCTATTTTGCTGAAAGTGTTTATATGCTGTAGAAGTTCTCAGTATTTTTTAAGAAGATTTTTAAATTTATTATGTATACATTGTTCTGCCTACATGTATTCCTGCATGCCAGAACAGAGTACCATATCTCGTTATAGATGGTTATGAGCCACCATGTGGTTGCTGGGAATTGAACTAAGGACCTCTGGAAGAGTAGCCAGTGCTCTTATCTCTGAGCCATCTCTCCAGTATCTTGGGAATTTTTGGGTCACTTAATTTGTATTCCCTTGATCTCCTTAGGTTGTCTTATTGCTTTAGCTAAGATGTCAAGTACTTTATTCAACAGATACGGAGGTAGTGAACAGCCTTGTTTTGTCCCTTAAGTTAGTGGAAATATTTTGAGTTTCTCTACATCAAAGTTGATGTTGGCTATAAGCTTTCTTTAAGTGGGCTTTATTGTGTTTAGATATGTCCATTTTACCCCTAATCTCTCTGGGACTTTTGTCATGAAGGGGTGTTGAATTTTGTTAAAAAGCCTTTTCTGCATCTAATGAGATGATCATGTGTTTGTTTTTCTTTATGTTTGTTCATATGGTGGATTGCATTGACTGATTTTTATAGGTTGAACCATCCCAGAATCTCTGGGATGACACTATCATCATTGTGGATGATCTTTTTGATGTATGTTTGTATTGCATTTGCAAATATTTTATTGAGATTTTTTTTTGTGTGTCATATAGAAAATTGGGCTATAATTTTCTTTGTTGGGTCTTTATGTGGTTTGAGTATCAAGGTAACTGTGGCTTCATAAGATGAAGTGGGCAATGTTCTGCAGCAGAATTATGTGTTACATTTTAAATAATTGTCCTGCCTATGGGATTGTAAAAGCTGATTGGCCAAAAGGCAGACAGGAAGTGTGGGCGGGGCTACCAGGCTAAGAAAACTCTGAACTTGTCTGTTAGAACTGCCTTTCTTGTGTCCCATAAGTTTAAGTATAATGTTGTAGGGTTTTGTTTTGTTTTTTCATTTAAGGCTAGAAAAATTTTAATTTCCTTATTTTCTTGATCCATTTTTCATACAGTACTCAGTTGTTAAATTTCTATTAGTTTGTAAGCTATTTGTTGTTTCTGTTGTTGATGACATCCAGCTTAAATCTTGGTGGTCACATACAATGCAGGGGATTATTTCAATTCTGTTTGTGTTTGAGTATGTGGTCAATTTTGGCAAAATAGTGCTCAGAAGAAAGTATATTCTTTTGTGTTCAGATAAAATATTCCATAAATATCTGTTAGGTCCATTGGATTTAATGTCAGTTAGCTCTAGCATTTCTCTGTTTAGTTTTTTTGGAATGCCCTGTTTATTGTTGAGAGTGGGGTATTAAAGTCTTCCACTATCCATGTAATTTAAGTTGTAGTAGTATCTTTTGTTTTCCAAAATTGGTTGCTGTTTTGTTTGGGACACACATTTAAGAATTAAAATGTTCATTAATCCATATGTCTGTTTTATACCAATATTAAGCTGTTTTTATTACTATTGCTCTATACTAGAGCTTGAAGTCAGGAATGGTGATTCCTCCAGAAGTTCCTTTATTGTTCAGGATTGTTTTGGCTATAATTTTTTTCCATGTAAAGTTGAATGATTTTCTTTTGAATTCTGTGAATAATTGTATTGTGACTTTCATTGGGATTGCATTGGATCAGTAGATTGCTTTTTTGGTAAGACTGCCATTTTTACTATGTTTATTCTACTTGTCCAAGAGCATGGGATATCTTTCTATTTTCTGATA
This sequence comes from Sigmodon hispidus, assembly GCA_004025045.1. Lineage (NCBI taxonomy): Eukaryota > Metazoa > Chordata > Mammalia > Rodentia > Cricetidae > Sigmodon > Sigmodon hispidus. The sequence goes on from PVIH01003488.1 coordinate 148,479, forward strand.
CCTTTTCAGTTTCTTTCTTCAGTGACTTAAAGGTATTGTCATACAGGTCTTTCACTTGTTTGACTAGGGTTACCCCAAGATACCTTATGTTATTTGTGGCTTTTGTAAAGGATTATGTTTTCTTCATTTCTTTATCAACCTGCTTATCATTTGTATATAGGAATAATCAAATTGAAGAGCTTGATATTAAACCATGCAATTATGAACACCTAATTTTTGACAAATAATTCAAAAATATGCAGTAGAAAAAAAAAGCATCTTAAACAAGTGATGCTGGATAACTGAATAGTGAAATGCAAATAGAGTCATATCTATTATCCTGCACAAAACTCAAAACAAATCCAGTTACACTGATCTTGATAGAAGACTACATAAGAAATAGCCTTGAATACATTAGCACAGGAGACGACTTCCTAAATATAACACCTGTAGCACAGACACTGACCACAACAATTAATAACTGGGACTTCCTGAAACTGAGAAGTTTTTGTAAGGCAAAGGACATTGTCAATAAGACAAAACAGCAGCCTAAAAAAATAAAAAAAGAACATGTTCATCAATCCTACATTTGTCAGAGGACTTATCTCCAAAATATATAAAGAACTCAAGAAACTAGACTTTCTTCAATATACCAAATAATTCAATTAAAAAATGGACTACATATCTAAACAAAGAATTCTTAACAAAAGATTCTAAAATGGCTAAAATCTATTCTGAGATATCATTATATATATACCTGTTAGAGTAGTTAAGAATAAAAGTCACTGATGACAGCTTATGCTGGAGAAAATGTGGAGTAAGGGGTATATTCTTACATTGCCGGTAGGAGTGTAAACTTGTACAGTCACTTTGGAAATCAGTATGGTGGTTTCTTAGAAAACTGGTAATCAACCTACCTGATGAACCAGAATATGACTCTTGGGTATATACCCAAAGGATGCACATTCATGCTACAAGGACATTTGCTTAATAACCAGAACCTGGAAACAACCTAGGTACCTTTCAACCAAAGAACGATTTTTTCAAAAAAATAATGTGGTGCCTTTACACAATAGAGTATAATGCAGCAGTTAAAAAATGGCACCTTAAAATTTGCAGGAAAATGTATAGAACTAGAAAAATAAAACATCCTGAGTGAGGTAACACAGACCCAGAAAGAATATTAAATGCATAACAAAGAATAACCAGGCTATAATCCACAACCCCAGAGAAGCTAGGTAACAAGGAGGACCCAAAGAGAGACATCTATAGATCCCTCTGGGAAGGGAACTAGATAAGATCTATTGAGAACATGAGTGAATGGGATGGTTGAGTTGGAGGAGGGACAGAGAGGGAGAACAAAGAAACAAATATTTTGGGTTTAAGGGGAAACCTAGTCCTAGGAAAATTTCCAAGAATCCACAAGGATGACCTCCAGCTAAGAATCTAAGTATTAGCAAAGATGATACCTGAGAGACCTTACCCTCTCTGAGGAGTGGATGGGGGTGGGGTGGGGAAGGGGTAAGCTGAGGGGTGAGTAGGAGGAGGGGAGGGAGGGGCAACTGTGGTTGGTATGTAAAATAAAAAAATACATTTTAAATAAAAAATTAAAAAGATAATGAAAATAGCAAAAAATCATTTAAATGTCATCTTAGTGTATTTTTCTATGATGAATACATAGTATCCTTTTTCCTTATCTCTTCTACTTAGTTTTGGTTTCAATTCTGTTTTGTCAGATATTGTGGTAGCTTGAAAGAAAATAGCTCCCATAGGGAGTGGCACTATTAGAAGGTGTAGCTTTGTTGGAGAAAGTGTGTCACTGTGGGTATGGGCTTTGAGGTCTCAAGTCTGTTCAAATCACACCCAGTGTCTCAGACCACTTCCTTTTGCCTGAGTCAAGATGTAAGAATTCTCAGGTTTGTCTCTAGCACCATGTCTGCCTGAATACTGCCTTACTTTCTACCATGATGAAATTGGACTGAACCTCTGATACCATAAGTGAGCTACTCCAATTAAATGTTTTTCTTTAGAAGAGTTACCATGGTTATGGTGTCTCTTTACAGTAATAGAAACTTTGGCTTTAGGTGGCAATATAGGCTGCTTAGATCTGTTTGGCCCCGGCAGTGGCATGGTTCTTGGACACTAACTTGGCTCTACGTGACAGCCTAGACATCTACGTGGCCCTTGGTGGCAACACATATTATGGATATCAACACAGACCCTGACTGTGGTTGGATCATGAACTTGTCAGCAGCCTAAGCCAGAATGTCACTATTGCCCAGGTTGGCAGTGCAGGTCTCTCAGATTGGCATGAACCAAGTGGCTCTATAACCCTCAAACAGGCCCCAGGTGTCAGCTCAGATCCCGGGCATCTGCATGGTCCTTAATGGTAACAGTAGTCTTGGACATTAACACAGAGTGTGGCTGCAGCAGGGTTATAGTGTCAGACATGGTCCTTAGCAGGAGTTTCATCCAGATGTCACCATGGACCTGAGTGGCAGCACAGGCCACTTAGAGTGGTATGGCCCTTGTTGGGGTACATCCCTAGGATACTAGCATGGTCACGGGTTGTGGCCCATCTTCTTGGCATCAGTAGGGCCTCAGTGGTAACAGAAACCATGGACATCAACATAGACCACCATGGTTGCATCAGGGCTACCAGAGAGGACATTTTAAGATTCTTATTTTGGGCTCTAGCTAAGTTGCAATTTCAGGTCCTATTATAGTAGGATTGAGGGCTCTAGTGGAGACATATTGTTCTGACTGTTATTAGTTTTGTTTTTATGATGGTGTCTAGGCATCTGGGTTTGGATAATTGTACTTCTAGGTGCTGGCTATCTGGTCTTGTCTTTATTGTATGGGTGTTTTGTCCCTTAATTTCTGCTGTTCTCTCTTATAAGAGTGCAGTGCTTATGTGTTCCCAGGTATGGGGTGCTCTGAATCATGTCAGGTGTGGCCATTGGAGGTTCAAGATAGAATGTATTTCTTGGTATTGGGAGCTGACAGTTAGGAATGGAGGTGGGTTAATAGGCAGGAGTGAGTTGGTCAGCAGGCATGAGGAAAACAGGGTTTGTTCCCAAGATCTGCTTACTCACCTAGGAATGGGGACAGAGAGTGAGGAGGGACCTCAGCAGGTAGTCTGATACAAAGCAGAGAAAAGGCAGAGAGGTTGGACTGGGAGGGGATAGAGGGAAAGTGAAGATCAGAAGCTCATTAGCTGCTTCACTGGCCTCCTCACTTCTCTGACAGGTTTCCAAGGAATGCATGCTGGGCCTGGGGGCTGGGACAATGAGATAAATGAGGAGAAAAGTTGGAGGAGATCTGCTTGATGTCATGAATATGGGGGCAGAGAAGAAGGGGGCTCACAGGTGTTCTGCAACCGAGATGAGGCCAAAAGACTCCAATGGGAGGCCAGGAGAACAAGGGGATGAGTAAAGCAGGAGGATGGAGAACATGATCTTCCTGGATTTGTGTTTCAGACTTATTAACCTTTATAAAGGAATTTTTGAAATGTGTACAAACAAGGAACAGTTGATGGGGAAAAGTTCAAAAGTTCACATGTCCTTATTAAATTTGGTTTTTATGTAGTTTAGGTCTCATTCAATAAAGACCTTTTCTATTCTGCACTAAATTATATTTCATTTTTGTAATCTCAGTATTTACAACAAAAACACATCACAAGCTTATGTTTTGCTGTCCTGACCCATCTTTATGTGTTCAAGAACTATAAATATCTGATTTTGAGTATTTCATTCTGTACTAAAACTTGGGTGATTCTTATGGGAAAAATATGTCAATTCCCTCAAGAGAATCCTTCCTTACAGAACAACATTTATCATGTTATGAGCTGGAACACTTACAAAAATAGGCCTTGGAGCTGTCCAGAGGTCAGACATCTCCATCCTCTACTACAGTTAATACCAGGCTGCATCCAAGGGGGTAAGCCAACCTTCTCTTGAGGTCTTTGCCCATGGAGAGCCTAGAAATCTTGCTAATCGTTTTCCTTATTGTTGCTGGGAATGTTAGGATTTTTTTTCATTTTTATTCACTAATTTTTCCTAAATTCACTAAGAAACTTGAATTTCAAGAATATAGAAAACAAGAGACATTTTATTTTACAAAGGACAGATTGAAGAATTTATTATACTACACATTTTCAAGTAACTGCATAAATTTGTTGTATCTTGGCTGGAAACTGTGCTCTTGCTATGCTCTGTCTTTTTTGGGAAAATCAGCATATTTTGACCTAGAATATGAGAATAATCTCTCAGGCTGCTTACCACTTTTACTCAAATTAGAGAGTTGCTTACTTTGCTGTTTCCTAAAAATTTGTCTCAGTTTCTATTAATTTTTTTTCCCAGACACATCAGATTGAACATAATTATGTTCTGGCACTAGAACTGTATCAGCAACCTGTACACATGCTCATATACTTAGACATGTGTGCACATAAGAATAATTTACCACCTTCGGGTTTAGTCTAATGATGGGAAATAAAATTTACCTTTCCATGTGTAGCACTTCAAATCTGTAAGACATCAGGTCTTTGCCTTAATATTCTACCTTCTATGTTGAAATGTGTATTTTCTAGTTGTAAACTAGTTATTACTGTTCATTTATAATTGACTTTTGCCTTCATTCTTGAAGAATATTTTCACTTGTTGACCTGCAGGTTGGTAGATTGTGTGTATACATTGTGAGTGTGTGTGTCTTCCATTTTTGTGTTTGCTTTTATTTAAAGTGTTCTAAAGATATTCTTCTGTAGACCTGTTTAAGCTTTACTACCTCTGCATTTCCCCCTTCATTTGACTATTCTTGCACAGATTGTTATGCACTAGGTTTTTCTGGATATCTTTATTTTTAAAATTCCAATTTGATTTTTGGCAAAATATTTCTGCAAATAGTTTGGTTGCCCTAACCTTTTTTACTTCCAGACTCTTTTTCTACTACATAGTACAACACTTTTCACCTTTCAATTTATTTATTTATTTTTCTGCACTGTGGTTTGGCTTTTAAATTTTGTTCAGTGATCAATTTCATGGTCTATTCTTTTTTTCCCCCTGGGAGATATTTATTATAAACCTTTCAAACATTTTCAACAGGGAAAGACACATAGCTCCTAATCTCTTTAGGGTTTGTCTTTTGTTTCTGAGGAATCATGGAACCTTCCAGAAACACGTCTCCAGCTCTACAAATCTTTTGAACAGGTGGAAGAAAGTCTCAATCTCTGGGAAGGTAAACCGAAACCACATATCCATTTAATCTGCAAAACGCTCGGTTCATTTGCAGATTCTACCTTATGACTCCCTATGTCTTGAGTTCTGTTTTTTCTGAGGTCACCTTATAGTCCATGAACATTCCTGCCAAACTACACAAAGGAATATTATAATGGCAGAATTAGACTGTCCGGCACTTCCCTTTTCTTTTTGAAAAGGGCCTTTCAAAAGCATGCAACTTAAAATCAGTCTTGTCAACCTTCAATTGCTCTCCCAGGAGACATGGACCTTCTTCTTTGGTTTCATGGGTCTCAGGAGCAAAAATTCTCCTGATAAATTCCACAAATAAGGAGGGAATTGAAGACATATACATTCCCAAAACTGTTGGAATACTAGAATCAGTATAGCACCCAGACCATACCTCAGTCAAACAATAAAAAAGGTGGGTACACCCCTAAACAGGATGGACTTCATAGATAAGTGGCCCTGAGCAGGTTAGCTTAAAGAATTTTAATTCCTACTTCTGGAAACTTCTTAGTCTTAACCTTCAATTCTGCACTTCCCTTAAAATAATTCCACGTTCTCTTTATATTAATTACTAGCAAAATACACCACACGGGCAAAGAATCCAGCTCTGGATAAGACAACTTCCTACCAAAACTGGGGCAGAAAGAAGCCCGTGTTTCTAACCAGTGTGAGTTCTCTGATGACTTGTAAGGCGTGAGCTGCGAGAGAAGCTTTCTCCACATTCAGAACATTTATATGGTGTTTCTCCTGTGTGGGTTCTCAGGTGGCGAATCTGGCTGGAACTGTGAGAGAAACTGTCTCTGCACTCATGACAGGTATAGGGTTTTTCTCCTGTGTGAATTCTCTGGTGCCTGAATAAGTTAGACCTATGAGAGAAGTTTTCCCCACAGAAGGTACACTTATATGGTTTTTCTCCTGTGTGTGTAAGGTGCATGCCCTGCCAGAAACTTTTCCCACAAGTTGATCATTCAAAGAGTCTCTTCTCCACTGTGTGGGCTCCGTGGTTTGTAAGAAAGGAGGCACTATCACTCATTCCTTGACCACACTCCGGGGAAGGGTCAAGTCTCTCTTTCTCATGGGTTCTTTCATGAATGACAAGATGTGAACTTCGAGAGAAGCTTTTTCCACATTCGCTACACCGTTAGGACCTCTCCCCAGTGTGGATCTTCTGGTGCCGAAGCAGGTTAGAACTGTGAGCAAAGATCTCCCCACACTCAGGACACTTGTAGGGCTTCTCCCCAGGGTGTGTCCTCTGGTGTCTGTGAAGGCTGGAGTTGCAGGAGAAGCTTTTTCCACAAACATTGCACTGATAGGGCTTTTCACCTGTGTGGGTTCGCTGATGTCGGGTGAGGTGGGTGTTTTGACTGAAGCATTTCCCACATTCAAGGCACTTATGGGCTTCCTCTCCCACGTGTGTTCTGTGCAGTGACAGAAAATGTGGGTGGCCACCAAGGACTTCCCCACACTCTACATCCATACACAGTTTTTCTGCCGCATGTATTCTCTGGTGCCTAATTAGATTTGAGTTATTAGAAAAATTCTTGCCACACAAGGGACACAAATAGAGTTTCTTGGGCTGTTCCTTTGGTTGTAACAATCCTCTACAGCTTGTGGTCCCAACTAAGGACTCCTCCATTTTGTCCTCTGGGGGACATTCCCAATGCCCTTCTCTGTCATCAGCTCTTCCCTGCTCAGGACTCCAGGGCACCTCCCTTCTGGCCTGGCCAGGCAGCAATACTGGAGGATGGGTACTTTCAGGAGAAACAGACTCAACACTTCTTTCTGGGTTCTCAAATTTTTCTACACCTGGAAATGGGTCTCTTGAGTTCCCACCTTCCTTGCAGCTGGGCACACTATTGTCCCAGGGCTTCCCTTCTTATTCCCCCTGGATGCTTAAGACCTCCTGACCAGGAATGCAAGACTCTAGTGTGCCCAGGTTCTCATAACTATCTTGCACCATATTCCTTGAGAGAGCTCTCTTATTAGGATCGCGATGGTCCCAATCCTGAGAGATATATGTGGCCATGTCCTCCAAGTTCTCGGGCAGCTGGGACCCAGTCATATCCTTATCTTCCATATTCCCGTTGGGAGGAAAGAGAGAGAGAGAGAGCAAGGGAGCAGATAATGCCCTCTCCTTTACAGCCTGGGGGTCCCTTTTGGGGCTGGAGTCTAGCAGCTCCTACAGCCTGGGGCCAGGGCTTCGCTCAGTCTCCATTGGCTCCAGCTTCAAACTCAGTGACTCTCCTGCTGTTTCCAGTGGCAAAGGCTCCTCCAAAAGCACTTCTGCTCCCCGCCCTTGATTTGTGACCTGTTGCCTCAGTTTCCCAAGTTCTCCCTGCATTTGCTCCACAAGGGTTACTGCTTCTTCGCTGCTCTCTGGGCACAGCTCCTGCACCCTGCTCTGAATCTCTTGGGGGAAGAATAGTCAAGAACTGCTCCAGCACCAATAGTTCGAAGATCTGCTCCTTGCTGAGCGTCTCCGGCAGTAGCCACCCATGGCAAAGCTCCTGAAGCTGGTTAAGGGCCTCTCCGGGACCAGAGGCCTCTTGAAAGCAGAACTGTCGAAAATGCTGGTGGGGGGCCTCTGGGCTGGGCTCTGGGTCCAGCGGGGTTACGTCCTGGCTTCAGGTACTCTCCTCCTCCAGTTTCAAGATCAGGAGTCCTTCCGGCTTCTGGGAGGCCAGACCAGCAGCCATGGTCATGCTTCCAGAGTGCCTAGGTCCTGCAACCAGCTACGTTCGCCTTGAAGGACGTCCTAGGTTCCGTATAAGAGCAGAGCACGACTGCGGTAGCCCGAGGGCCCGGGCTCCAAAGCCCGCCCGAAGAACCCAGTTCAAAATCTTGGCAATTATAGCCCTGCAGCATCACCACCTGTCACGGTCTATTCTTTATGTCTTTAAAAATCTATTATAAAATTTAAATTTTAAGATATTACATTTTGGTTTCTAAATTTTCATCTAGGTTTTTTTTTTTTTTAAAGAATTACTTATTTAACAGGTATGAGTATTTTGCCTATATGTACATATGTGTGCCACATAGGTCCCTGATATCTGCAGAAGCCAAAAGAGACATCCAATTCATTGTAAGCAAAATTATGGGTGGTTATGAGCTACCATGAGATTGTTAGAACAGAACTTGGCTCCTCTGCAAGAGCTGCAGAAACTTAACCATTGAGCCATCTTTCTAGCAGTATGTTTTAGTTTTCATTTTTATACTATACTATAAAGGTTTCCCTATCTTTTGGGATTATGCATTTATGTGTTTCTAACAAATTTAAAAGTAGATGCTCCACAGTGCTTGTGGGCTTGCTAAAACATCTCTTTTACCTTGAGATATATTTCTAGTAACTTTTAAAATAAGAACACGAATCATACTCTTTACATCACATAATTTTGACTAAATTATTGACACTGACTCTTTGCATTCCGATTTTCAGGTTTTCTTGTAGAGTGTTCATAGTTCTCTAGCATTCATTTATGCAAATTATGGAGCTAGAATGAAATACTTTGTTTAGTTAGACACATTTAAATATTGCTATAATGCAAGGAAGAATATATATTTTCAGTGCATAGCCTTGATTAAAAGATATGGCTTGTTATGTGAGGCCAGGTCTGAGGGTCATGCTACAGCTGAGAACATACAGATTTGTATGTCCTTCACTGCTACATGGTTCCATTGTGACATCTGGGCCAGGCTGCTGCCTAGGGACACATCTGGGTACATGGTATTGCAACAGCTAGAGTCTGAGAGATGGCTAGGTGGCTCCTTTTACCACCTAGGTACAGATGCCTTGAGATCATATTGGTGTTTGAGAGTCATTCTTCCACCAGGAACATACTAATCTGGATGACCTGTGCTGACATTGGGACTATGGTGATGTCCAGGTCCAAGCTGCTGCCAAAAGCCATTTCTGGATTTATAGTCTCATTGCAGCTGGGGTCTGTGCTGATGTCCACACACCATGTTAGCACAGGGGTGCATAGGAACCATATTTGTTGAAATCCTAAGTTGGTGATGAGATGGCTCCATCCTTCACTGGCCCTGGGATAGCTGGCCCACCTTCTCATTGGACAATGTAGAAAGAGAGCTCATGGGAGGGTTGGCCTCTGCACTCAGGAAAGATTGTTTCACCCCTCACCATGGGCATGTGGTGGAAGAGGGGTGCAGATAGCATAGACCTAGGAGAACTGATTCCATACCTCTCCTGAGGGGCAAAGTCGCAGTTGCCTGGACTGACCAGCTTAACTATCACTCAGACCCACATCCAGGTTCTTGGGTTGGCCCACCCTAACATCTACCCCATCTATAACCTGCTGGAGCAAAGAAAGGGACTAATCTTGTGGAATGATAGCCACAAGATTTTCATGACTTGGGCAACAGCAGAATATCTGAGAAGAGTTTTGGTGAAGGTCCAGTAATGAAGTGTGCCAGAAGCCAGAGGCCATGGACCAGACCAATGATTCATTGCAGTGAACATGTGTGGGTGGGGCTGATTGGACCGAAGGGTATAAAACCTGACACATGGCAGCTCCCATTGCCACTGGGACAAACTGGAAAGTGTTAGAGAGGCAAGGAAGATGGGGAAGTGAGGCGTTATTTTATTTTTATTTATTTTTTATTTGTTTTTAATTAATTTTGGGTGGTAGTTGGTTTTTTTTTTTTGAGGGAGGATGCTGCTGCAGGGGTGTGGAGCAAATATGCAGGGACTGTGAGGTAAGAAGGACTGGAGTACAAGGCTTGAAACTCTCAAAGAATTAATAAAGAATATGTATGTATGTATGTATGTATTTTCTAAAATTTCAGTAGCAAGACTTAGATATTCACTAAGACCCTCTATGTGAGAGTGACACAAAGTTGAAACATGTTTTCAGCTACAGCATCTGGATAGCTGTTCATTTTCTCAGCTACCTGTGTGGGCATTTTATGCTTAATTCCTTGGGGTGATATATTGTAATAATTATTTATTGGCAATTGATTATATAAAAAATTAATATTTAGTAAGGGGTTATATAAACACTTATTGATATAAGATTGAACTTTAGGGGAATATTTGGAGGATTGAAGTTTTCTGTGCAGTTGTGGCTGCAGTGGCAGTAGTGGTCCTCTCTCTGTGAGAGCAAGAATGAACAGGAAGGGCAGGCAGAGTGCAATCAGTCTTTAAAGGGGGCTGGCCATGCCACATCTAGAGTCTTTGGAGACATTAAAGCTCTGCCTCTAGGTCACCTTCAATAATGCCTGAATCTACCACATCTCTTTCTTTTGTTTAACTAAGAAAGTTTTAAACTTAAGTATAAAATTATATATAATAGAAATAATTATAATGTAATGGTTAGGAGAAGGAAAAGGCAAATACATAAACAAGGTTAAACTATAACAAGCAACAAACAAAGAGTATATTTTACATGTTTAGAATATTGGTCGGTGGCTATATATACAGATTATTGTAAAGTTTATTTTGAATAATATGAATTTAATATTTGAATGTTCTTAGCTAAGATATGAGATGGCAGTAACTTTAGTTAGTCTTTAATTTTATTAAAGACTTGAGAAGAAAAACATATTATTTGAATAAGCTGAAAGCATGAATAAGTAACTTAAAATTTAGAAGAGAATAATGGCAGTTAGTTGTTGGAACAGTCATTTATAGTTGGTTTTTTTTGTAAAGTTGGAGTATATTTTTTGGCTATAGGCTTAGGATGTCAGACAGAGATTTTTTAGAAGTAGGGTATTTTGAGAAACTATCTTATGTGGTTTTGGCAGGTTTTAGTAGTCTCTGTATTTTATTTTCTTTGGATTGGACAGCATGTTTATTGTTAGTAGTCAAATCAAGGACAGGTTTTTTCTCCCCAATGGGCCATTGTTTATCAAGGAAGACAAACTTTTTGTGGAGTGTCTTTGATGCCAAACACTGTCTTGGGAAAGGAAGAGTGATGTTAGGAGTTATTGTGTTTTTTATGGATGAATTTTGAATAGTAAAACATTAAATGTCATATTTTTTACGTATATAAAGTGGTTGAAGACTTTTGTCTGCCTATGTTTTGGGAAGTCTAAATAACATAACTATTACATGGCAAACTTACTTAACTGTAATTTTTAATTTTTATTATTTTAAAGATTGAAGTTTATATTGTAAAAGTAGGCAATTTATGGGTGTATAGTTTTTGAATAATGACTTTAAGTATGACAGTAATATAAACATTAAACAGAGGTAATGTATAGTATGAAATGACAATAGTATTTTAAATATATATCATTACATAAAATATTTAAACAGAGGTATATAAAACATCTTAAACAGAAATAGAATATATATTTATGTCTGTGTA